>VKOC01032596.1:0-16326 GCA_009364415.1 Spea multiplicata | reverse complement strand
ATATATATTCACACACACACAGGCATATTTTTTCTACATTTTATGATGTGATATAGTTTAGAGTATCTCTTGCCAAAAATATCACCAGAGCACAAGGTTTATTGCTCTGCTTTCATCTTTTGGCAGTATGTGACCTAATGATTCCCATATTGGCCTCTGGCAGAGATTATGTTATTAATGGATGAGGAGCTCCTTGGCTGGAATTAATTTCTATGCGTAAACTACATCACATAATACAATTTTGAATTTTTAGATCCATTAATTAATAAGTGTTCCCTGGAGACTTCAAGATGACTGCTTGTTATTAAGCATCCACCTGCAGCCACCCGTATCCAGTTCAATCCACCCTGATTTCAAGCCTCCTTAGCCAGCACAAGCACCATGTTCAAACTATGCCACTTACCCTGCAAGGGAACACAGTGATGGCTCAGCTTCTTAGACAAGCTGTGGTGTTGCATGACAGAGGAGGCCTTACACACAGAATCCAATGAGCACTCAGGTTTTGATGCAGATTTTCCATGCTTCTTGATACCCAACCTCCCAGATGAGCTTGCCCACTCCTAAAGACCACATAGCTACTGAATCTCAATTTTCTACTAGGAACTTAGCAGATAAGACACAGGCAACAGTTACTACCTTTCCCAGGTTAGTGAACCTACCCTTTCTTAACACATGTCATAGTAGCTGGGATATTTCCTTGCAGAAGAGGGGAAAACAGGGCACCCCATCTACTGATCCCTGCACCAATTAATAAGTCTGCTGGAGCCTTTTGGCAAGAGAGTTATCTCCTTAAACAGCTGTTGCCTACTGCTTATCTAAGCCCCCATTTGTTCTCCTACTGAAGACACCACAGAATCTTTTTCTACCTGATGAACACATAATTGTGTTTTTTTTTAACCTTTAATTAGCATTTTGTTTTACTCAATACAGTTTTGAATCATGCAAGCAAAGACCACCTTGCCATAATGTCGGACTTTTTTACATTTTGCTTTGCTCAAAGTCCTGCTGGAGGTGTTTGAAGTTCCATTCATCCCTAACTCATTTGGCCAACTTTTAGCTCAATATAACTGCCTTAGTTTTTTTTACCAGTTTTTAATTTTTTACCTCACTGTACACGTCTGGCATAATTTATTTGGTGGAGAGTGATCCTATGTATTTTGTGGATGCCTTCCCTTGGGTATCACAGATCTACCACAGATTGATGCACTTACTATATGACTGTCCGATTATTTTTGTTTTCAGAGATAGCTGCATCTTATGGTGTACTTGAAACTGTGTATCTATTTTTATAGTCATCCCTTCATATCATGGAAAAATATATTAGATACCTCCGCAACAACAATGATGAGGCAGCAAAGAAAATCCAAAGATAAAGTGCAGCCTTTTGGCCAGACAAAAGGCAGGGTGTATCTGCAAAGACTTTGGGAATGCAATATACAGAACCTCCAGTCGCTTACAAAGCCCAGGGATTGGCGGATCTATTTTTCTCACTCCTGGACTATATGCTGGAAATAGCTAAATTCTCCATCAACAAAGCACTAAGCCATTTTGCCTCTCAAAATTGTTCAGTTGGAAGAGGGAGATTCCATCATGGCTAAACTGACTATTCTCCCCAACTACCACATTGAGGGAGGCACTTTAGGTTCCAGGTGGATCATCAGTAAGTCCCTTTGCTGCTCAAACGCCCGAGGGCATTGCATTTCAAGGTCTCTTCATCATCTATTGTTATTGCATATTTGTTGTACATAGTCCAGAATCTGTTTAACCTTTTTGCTTTTTTTGTTGATATATGTTTGAAGATGAGTGCCCAACTATCACGCCATTAGGTAGAGGCCCAAACGTTACTGGACAATAAAACAACCATGTTGTTGATGTTTTTATGTTATTAATTCTATAAAGATATTGAGCTCTCCATTACCAATGTGTGTTTGACTATCTTGATAACTACTGCTAGTTAGGTTAAAAGAAAATTATGAAAAACAATTGTACCATCCACTACAGACAATCCGGGCTCATCTTTTTTAGAAGTGTAATGTGTGTAGCGCATTGGGACCACACATGCAGCTAACCTAAGGCTCGGCTTTAAGCCAGCATATCGACAATGTATACCAGCAAATGTAGAAATTAATCCATATTATTTAACAGATCCTAAACTATTCAATTAAATCAACAATTCCTGAGGGGATTCTCATCATTATATGTATTTTCATGCATGCAACACCTTGTCATGGTCCACCTATATTAAAACACTGACATGGTCTGCATGATAATACTTTAAATCCATATTCCAGCATGTGGCATAGTATAACTTGGAATTTCTCAAATGACATGATTTTGTTTAGATGGTGGAGCCTGTTGTCCATGTTTATTTGCATTCTTTTAGTTTATTTGCTTTTTGGGGGCATTCTTCTCTTGGTTTTAACTTTATGAGGGTTTGCTGACTTTTCCGACAAATCTCATCAAATGTATTATAACATTTGTGAATTAACCTTGGACATCTTTAACCATCATGGATTTAACTGGCGAAACTGCATGCTCTTTTTCTGTATATTTGGTTTCCTGTACGTAAACATATGACATATATAATATAAATATACCTAAAAAGAAGAGTACTGTGCTTCTCAAAATTTATAAAACTACTTATGATTTTCCAGAAATGTTTACTAATTAAAGTATTTTTATGCAGATAAATGCAGTTGTGCTGGAGGCCACATTGGACTAGACATTCAAGTTTATTTAAAGATTATTTTACAAGAATCAGTAGACCTTTTTGTGAGAAACAGCTTTGGCTGATGCAAGCAAAATACAGTTCTTTGTCTTTGGTGTTTCTAAAAGCCGTTTGCTGACCTGGGGATTAATGTTGGCTGCAGGGTCATAATGACATCACAGTCACAAAAGGGTAGCTTAGTTCACCATCTGCAAAGGCTAGTATGGATTTGGTCTAATTTTTTTTAATGTTCTTGAGAACATCTTGTTTAAACAATGTTTCAAAATGTAATGTACACAGCCTATATGTAACCATGTTACCAAATGGTATATTAACTCTTTTTATTAATACTACCATTATTAAATTTATCAGTGACTGGTTGTTTTATAAGAAATATTGGTTCATTCCTTAACCTGTTGAGACCAAGTAGTCTAGAGTTCATGAGTCAAGGCCAATTACATAATATATATTTTCTATACTAAGAGCTCAAGAAAGTTAAATAAGGTTATCATGTGTAATACATGTATGGATCCTTCAGTAAGGGAATTTATAGATGTATAGGTTAGGGATATAGGACAAGACCAAGAACTGAATAAAGTCTGAGGATTTCACAGCAGGCGATGGGCCAAGTGGTTATTATATACTGTCCAAATCTATAATATGTTTTATTGGCACCAAAGCTTATAAATTTGTAGTTGAGTTTTTATACTTTTTAACTGACCATATTCCCTATGCATTAATATAAGTGTTATTTACTTCTTTATTTCTGCCATAATCTGCATCATATTGGAAGGAATCGGAGGGGTGCTGGGAAAGTAGGCTGCAGATTTGTGATCTATGGTTTCTTTTTTTAATGAGTGTCTTGAAACCACACTAAAATATTACGCTGTGTAGAGGAACATGTACTTTCTCAAAGACATACAACACCAAACCTAAACAAAAAGTAAAAACATCAAAACTGATAAACTATTTATATTTTTTCTTTTCTTCCCTTTCAAAATTCTTAACAAACTGTTTAGTTTATCCAGTTTTGAAGTTTTAGATTCAGATGGGAAATGTTTATCTTATTCATGGTTCAGCATGGGACAAAACAGAGCTCTCTCACATTGAAAATAGTTTGTAATATTCTCTAAGGTTCTGTAAAAGTAAGCAGTAGGTAATATTTTTGTCACTTTGTATGCAGCTGGCACAAGTTATGGTCTTAAATAGGTGTATTTGGGACCCAAAATGATACAAGGATTTTACCCTGCAAAGTGGGAAGACACAACTCCATGGAGTTTAAGGATCATGTCATCTGGGTACATAGGGTAGAGTAGAGCAGGGTGTGCCGATTCTCAATCCCACTTTCAGTGAGCACTTACTCTCTCTCTATATATATTTTATATATTGTATATATATATGTATATATAATATATATGTGTATAAACATACAGTACTGTAAAAAAGTTTTAGGTAGATGTGAAAAAATGCAGTAAAATAAGATTTTTTTTAAAAAATAGACATGTTAATGTTTTATTTTTATCATTTAACAAAATGCAAAGTGAGTGATGTGACTTAGGTGTAAATCAGTACAGTACATAGCAGCATTGCGAAGGACCAATGAGAAAGAGGACCTTGCGCTCCCTTTATTGTGGACCATTTAGAGAGAGATGCATGATCTCCCCAACCAGGCCTGCTCTTCCAGCGGCAAGCAGTCCAGTGTGCTGACAAATACCGAGGTGCTTAGGAAAAAGTTCCCTGGTGTCTGGAATTTGCCGAGCCCTGATATAATAAATATATATGTATATAAATGTAATTTCTATAAAGAATTTATAAAAAATACCTCATTTTTACGGAACATTCCAATTTAAGGATTAGATTTTGAGAGTTATAAACCCTTTTGTCAAGTCAAAAGCAATACTAACCACAGGCATCTAAGTGAGACATGGGCAGCAGTATAAAGGTTAAGGAGCAAGATAAAAAGTGATAAGGTACAGGTCACAGCAGTTTAAGGTGGTTGTAAATTAGTTTAGCCAGTGCAAAAAGAATTTTGGGGGTAGAGGGTGTGAGGGTAATGATGGCACTGTTAAAATAAACTCATATACATCTCTTTAGATAAATAAACCAAGTTAGTTGTGATATAAGGAGAATGCATACATTAGAGTAATGTTCAAATGTTTTTTTTTGGCTTGTGTGTTTTGAAATTTCCCCTTCAGTACTTTTATCCTGAGGTTCTCAATGGAGTAGTCGGTGAAATGGTGGCCAACCGGGGTGCAGTTATTGTCATTGTGTCTGTTAATAGCATGTTTATGTAGGTTCATCCATAGGTTTCTCCAATATGACATCCTGCTTACCTTTTGCTGCACTGGTTCATATACAAAGCATTAGTAAATGTACATGTGTATGATCCTTTGATGTTGTATGTTTTGTTGTTGTGATGGGAAATGTTGTCACCACATATGTGTTTATAACAAGATACAGTATATTGCATTGTTCGGTACCAGTCTCAATAATGTTTTGTTCACTCTGCAATTTTCTGCAGACCAGTTTCTGTTTTAGGTCAGGTGATTGTCTGAAAGCCAATCTATTCTATTATAATTATATATTATATTATAACACGTGTTCCTGGGGTGTTCTCGTTGCAGAATTAATAATTTTAGGTATTATAAAGTTTTTTTGTTTTTTTTTATGGATAGAGATCCCTCTATCTGGAACATCTTATTATGCTCACTTATTTAGCTCACTTTACTGTTTTTTTGTTTTTTTATTTTTTTACTTTTTCACTTGTGAGAAGTGGGAGAAACATTATTTCTCACTCTCCCAGCAGGGGAGAGGTGATCGGTTATCCCAGCAGGGTCTGGATATTCTGCCCTCTGATGATCTTCCGGTTGCTTCACACTGGTAGCTGTTACAATGATCGGTCAGCAGGAAGGTCAAAAGATAGCCTGATCTGTAGCAAGAAAACATACATGTACCTCCATATGGGACTGAATGGGTTAACAATATACATACACTACTGTTCAAAAGTTTGGGAGGTCAGGCACTGATGTTGGAGAAGAAGGCCCGACTCACAATCTCCGTCCCAGTTCATCCCAAAGGTGTTCAAATGGGGATGAGGTCAGGGCTCTGTGCAGGCCAGTTAAGTTCTTTCACATCAAACTCATCTAAACATGTCTTTATGGACCTTGCTTTGTGCACTGGGACACAGTCATGCTAGAATAGAAAACGGTCTTTCACCGAGTATACCAAGACAGATTTTGAGAGGGAAATATTATTGTGCAACCTACAAATTCAGAACAACATATGGTATGTCTGAGGGAAATTGCCTATTGAATTCATCCAAATCCTTCAAGGATTGGCCCAACTTGAAGCATAGGGCCCCTCGTTTTGCACATAAAAATGTTGGTCGAGTACTCTGTGCCAACAAATGAGGGAGACTGTGTTTGCAGATGTTGGTACCCTGTTTGTGAAGATATATGTACGATGGATATCTACCTCTGTGCCAACAAAGAAAAAATGTGCTAATAACTTACGATTACTGAATTCCAACAAGACTGTTCATTGCTGGATTATACATAGTATATCAGAGTATCTGGAACTAAGGATGCATTAAAACAAATTCTATTGTGTATCTATTAAAGCCACAAAGTTCCTTTCAGCTATGTGTCACTGCCTGTTAACACAATATGCAGAGTTGCTGGAAAGTAGTTTTTAGAGACAGAGCACTCTCATAAAAATAATTGGAAACTACTAAATATGTGGAGAAGGTTGTTAAAAGCAAACTACAACAACATAAAAAGAGAGCTGTTTGTGGACATTGTGTGGAGTAAGGTAGGTGCAGGGTAGGTGCAAACAAGGCCAGCCATCATGCAGAGGCAGTCTTAGTGGGGTCACGTTATGCAATGTTACATGACCCCACAGAAGTAGCACTGCTCCTCACGCATTGCTCTGTAGACCGCATCAGTCTCCACACAAAGGTGACTGAGTATAATTGTGTGGGTGTTAAACGGTGTTTGTGTGAGTTTATGTGCAAGTGTTTTACGGTATGTGTGTGTGTGTATAGATTACCAGGGAGGGAAGAACTGGAAGGCCACTTGGCTTTAGATGCCCACCAGAAATGGTGGGAAGATATGCACATGTGGATAAAAGGCCCTTTTATTTTATGGTAAACAACCTGTAGTAAAACTGTAATAAAATCTAAGAAGTTATCAAATTTGCAAAATTATGAGATCTTGATGAGTGTAAGGATGCCCTTGGGAGTAATGACATAGTGGTAACATTCCATGCTTGTTTACCAGTCACCAATGAGTCAGCGCTCGTTAAATGTGCTTTAGACAGCTAACTTCCGCATTGATGAGATGACAGAACTCAGGAACCCACTCTAAGGCTGACCATTAAAAAAGCTGGAGGAAAACAAATCCTTGTGGCAGTCAAAGTGGTCTAAAGCAGTAAAGTCCTCTTTTTTATACCCCTCCATAATCCCTGTTCACAAGCACCACCCCTTTGTTGAACATTGGGACACTTTATTTTAAACTGTGATAAAGTATATGATGCAACTTATCAAGCTTGATAAGATAACAGGATTTCGATGACCTGATAGGGTCCATGACATAGGCATAGAATCAACAAATCATCCCCTGTATGACAGACACGTTGCTTACCCCTCACCAGGGACCCAGGCCATGGTGAGTCCTGCTACTTAGTACTAGTGCAACCATGTAACCAATCCTTCAGATAGCTACGGTCCAGACTGATCCTAGTCTCAGGGATCCACAACACAGCTAATATACAAGACTTCTTATGAATCATCAGCACCCCTATCAGTCTTGCCTTGTCTAAGCTTGACTGTAATGTAAAACATGAATACTACCCTTGCAAAACTTAACAACCATGCCTCTGTGCTCAAGGAGAGCTGCACAATATGTGTTTCCATGTAAACATGATACCATATGGCACATCAAACAAAGCAGATAAAGGACACAAATTTAATAACTGTTTTTTTAATTACCACATTAAAATGAATGAAACTAACCACCCAATGATCATGTCCCATCTAGTTTCTGATATTTTGCTGAAAAAGAATGCACACTGTGTTGTTCCGTAATTCAGCTACCAGGGCACACAGTGAATTAACTGCTCAAGTTGTGTGTAGCACACATTACTTTGTATCTCCTCACAATAGACACATCAAATGCTATTTTCACTTACAAAGAGATGTTGCCTCCTGGCAGCCGATTAACATCAAAGAAATTGAACACTTAGGTTAAATTACAATAAACTAGCTGTAAATTGTTGCCGAAATCTCTTTGATAAGCATTAGAGTCTTTAGTTGAGGTATAAAAAGTATAAGTTGAAAAATATAAAAAGGGAAACACACCCTGGAAAAAAACATATAAATTCAAATATTGAAGTGCTGCTGAAAGTAACAATAAGGTCTTACAACAAAGCAAGGAATCAGCCCACACCCAGCAAATACAATTTCAAAACACCTTCAGTAAAGTAACTATAAGCAGACTCAGAATTGCAAAGTATGAGCAGACTCAGCATTAAGGAAGATGTGAGCAAATATAAAGCCAAGCTTAAGAAAAAGCATTATTAGATGCGGCAAAGCATGCATGAAGGAGAACATTTCTAGGTTTACAAAAAAGCGTGATAAAACCTTATTTTAGATATTTAAATGAAACGAGAACATTTAAACAAGGTATAATTAGAGAAACAATGAGACACATAAAGTTTGTGTGTTTACAGAGGAAGAAGTTCTACTTGAACTCTTCAAAGTCAAAACAGACAAATTCGTGGAACCTGAAGCAATACATGCAAAGTTATTTAAAAAGCTTTGGAATGTCCTGGCAAAACTGTTAGCAGACTTAGTCAACCAGTCGCTATTGATTAGTAGTTACAGAAGTGCCCCAATTTGACTAGTCCTATCTAATTCTAACAAAGCTGTAATTCTCACCATGAAGCTGAAACAGTGGGACAGCATGGTCCTTTAACCCATTGAGACTCTCCTGCAATCAGCCATAAGGTTATATACACAGATAAAGTAATCAGCGAACACTAAACTATTATATAAAAGATTATATAAAAGCATTTAGCTGAGGCATAACTATTGGGGATTCTGTCACATTACCGCTGTCGGGACTGAAGCACCCATAATCCACTACTGATCCACCACATGATTGATTTATTGCATCCCAAAAGTGAGCAGTCCAGCAAGAAAATCCACATAGCTGTTACTTTTATATATATATTTACACATGTTATGTTTTAGTTGTGGTTAACCAAATCAGCTTCTCTTTTGAATAGTATTGTTGCATAGAATTGTTGCAGAGAAAACCCTTAACGCTGATCATTGAGTTCCCCATTATACCTGAAAAGAACCATTTACATTTTTACACAGGAAAATACGTCATGTTACTTCTGAGCTTGATTCATGTGTGGCTTGAACTGGCCTGACCTTTGAATACAGCAACAAGCAGTCTCCCTCTTGCACATATTCCAAGGTCTGGAATTCATTTATAGTCATCCCTTTAAGTTTTGACCTTGACCAGTTTAGTTGACCTGAATGTTATTGTTTGATAGATATCATGTACAAATGAAAGAAATAAAATCAAGCATAATCTGTTAAAATATGTTCTTTAAAAAGTTGCATTTATATTTTGTGTGTATATATATATAATATATATATATATATATATATATATATAATATATATGCAGTCCAACCTTTAAAGTACTTTACATCATATGCTTATCTGATTATTCAATTATGGATTGTGTTGTTGACTGCTAGACTGGTTGTCCTACTATATAAAAGTTTACTTATCTTAAATTGATACTTATTGTGATACTATTTTTAGTAAAGAACATATATTTTTGTTTTATTTTTAAAGAGGGTTAACATTATTTTGTTAAATCATTTTGAAATATCTTTTTTTATAAGAGATAAATCTAGCATGTATTGCAACTGGAAGCCAAATCCAATATCAAAATATAGCTTATAGCTGTATTTAACATTAAGTAATATATGCAATGCTCCCTATTTAAATATGATTAATAATTGGACCTGTGCAGAAGTTTCCCACAGTTACCTAGATGTTTGCATAACCCATTCCACAAATTCCATTACACTTTATGCCAAAACATTATGAAACTTAAAAAAGTAGATATATATGTTATATATATATGTGAAATGTGACCGACTTGGTTAATAATTTTGTTGAGGCCATACTTTCCTTTTAACAGAAAATACATTATAACTAAAGTGGTCATAGTTTTGAAGGTCCTACATAGTACGGATGTTAAGGACTATAGGTTTTTCATTTTGTGCCATCAAACCATGGTGTTTCTTATGTCCATACACTTACAGCCAAAAGAAAAGGCAAGATGGATCTAAGCAGATATAAAATTATGGAGAAGTAGATGAGAGGTTTTATGAACAATGTCACCCCTGTTTTTATGATTTATGACATATTTTGGTAACACTGCTATGGCCAAATGTTTCCAAGGTTCATGTAGTATAAAATTACTACATAGGCTTTTAAAACTATTTATGGATCACATTTTCTTTCATTATTTTAGGAATTCCTGGTCCCTTTGTCCAGGAGTATGTATTAAGTTACTAATTATTAATTAGTTAATTTTGTTTGTTTTAAGAACTTTAAAATACTATTAAAAACCTCAGATAATTTCATTTACATTAATTATTTTTACATTTGAAACTAACCAGATTTATGTGGCATTAAAGCTGCAGGGAACATGAGAAAGAAGTAAACTTTAGATGTAGTACAGGAAATTCAGATTGCATTGTAGACTGAGTCACAGGAAGCCTTTATTTTATTTATGTGACTATAAGCTAATAGATACCAGATGTTAACTATCCCATATTATCTATACTGCTCTGTGGTTTGTTCAGTGGTTAAAAGACAAAAAAGCGCAGAGCATGTGAATACATTTTACTTTGTCATGAGGGCCGAAATAAATTTGGGAATAAGAAAGATATTTGCATGTATAAATTGTGTATATTGCATAAAATGAATGTGACCCTCTGATTAGATCACAAAGGTAAGAGTATTATCACATTGCTGTAAAATTACAGAAATATATGTTTAAATCATTACAAAACATGAAGCTAGATACTGAAAGTTTTTATTATTGACTTGATATGAGAGGACCATGGTGACCATAACAATACTGATCATGCAAGATTGTAAAACATTAGCACACTGCCACACTTCATAGGACTAAGACTGTTGCAACTATATATTATAACTATAATTATATGTCTTCAACAATCCGACGCTGCAGGCAGTCCCGCCGATGTCAGTGGGTTGTCCCCCAGATGTTAGAGGGCAGTCCCACCAACATCAAAGGGTGGTCCTGCCGCTCCAACAACCCTGTATTTCCCCTTCGCGAGCTGGAGACCAAAGAAGTGGTGCTTCACCTGGAGTTTCTGGGTGAAACCCGAAGAGTTCCCAGATATGGTGACAGTGTTGAGTCCTCTTGGCCATGGATATATGTCCACACAGTACATCCACTTGCATGTAAGTTAAAAATCCAGTAGGTGGATCCACAAAATATTTGCTAGCACAAACATATATGACAAACTGACAAATCCATACATTTGTCAATGTCACTCCAATGTTAAGTCAACCATATGGATAATAATTTGGAGCTGAATGTTCTCTTTTGCAAAACATTGAGAAACATGGTAGCTAAGTAATACATCTGTTTTAGAATTGTCCTATAGTTAAGATGCCAGTGACTATAATGACAGGTTATAGCTCTCCAGTTTACTCACATGGTACACTTTGTGGTTGCTGTAATTATAATAAAGCTTTTGCTACTCTCTGTAGTATGTTTCACATTTGCATCTTTTAAATCCACAAAACATATGGTTTGCTCAGAAAAGGAGCAGCCATTCACTGCATTCATGATAATCATGTTTAACCAATGTTACATGTACTAATTAAACCTAGATTTATGACAATATACACAAATACAACCTACCAATGCAAAAAGCAAGTTCAAGTTGTATTTGCAGACTTCTGTGATAAAGTTCTTAAAAGAAGAGCAAACAATTATCTGTGGTGCACAGCCTCTTTAGATATGCTTATTAAGAGCCCTGAGCTTTTCCTTTTAATAATATAGATATTGGAAGAATGTTAATAAATCATCCCCAAATGAATATACACTTTAAAATTAGCCTACCTATATGATAGTACTGTACCCCAAACCTTTAAAAAGTGAGGCTAAGTGAAGTGCAAATACAATGCAGACTATTGGTCAGATACTCATCTCAACCAGCAATTGGTGTCTGTAAAACCACAAACTGTAAGGTACAGTCTCCAATGTCAGGCCCCTGGGGACCTCCTACCTTGGGCAGTGTATTTAGGGACCTCCTGTGTGGCTCTGTGATTGTGGTGTACACCGCATCTCTGGCCTAGAATATCCTGAACCCCACATGGAGTGGAGTGAATGAGCTGCAGCTGTAGGGAGGTGTGTCCAATCAGTCCAAGAGCATTCCCATTGGTGGAGATACCAAGATGGACATAGCTGGCTAATCCTACTCATCAAGGATCAAACAACTTTAATTACAGGGAGGAGCCGACTTTGACCCTGCTAACACTTACTGCATTGTTTGAGTATTGCCAGGCTGTGGTACCTGTCTACGTGCAGTTACCAACCGCTTGTTTTTGCTACAGCTTATTACCCTACTTGAACCTGCTTGACCCCCTGGCTTTTGACTTTGGCGTGTTACACAGTTATCTTGATTACCTCCCGTTCCATGACCTTGGCTGTTTAAGCCTTTGTGATCCTGTGCTGCCTGCATTTGACCTTCTGGACTGATTATTGACATTTGTTTTTGGACTGCCTGCTACTGGGTGTCTACACCTTCTGCATTAAAGCTCCCAGCCCAATCCTTACATTAGTACTCCTTGATACAAGAAGCACTCAACCCCCCCTGATAATTTAAAGAGGCCCATTGGAGCAGGAGAAGGGGAGGTAGAAACTGTAAGCTGTTTAGAGTAGGTTAACTAGACATAGAGAAAAAACACCTGGTAGTTAGGGGAGTGCAGCAAAAAGATTTTATTTAATTGCTGTCAGAGTGGTTTGGTGGTTCTCTTCCTCTCCCACTAGCTGGTCTCCTCACGTACCATTTGGCAGCTGCACCTCCACAGGCACAGAGTTCCCGCCTGGGCAGAGACACAGTTTGCATGATGCAGACACCAGGTAGGTTATTTTAAACATGTATTGCAGTTAGGGTTAGTTAATACTCCAGCTGTTCAGACTACATTTCTCATGACTCACAGTCATTCTGGTAGGTTACGCATTATGGGAAAGTGGGTACTCAACAATTGGAGTGCCAAAGGTTAACTTTATATCACTATGCATTGCTACTGCAGTGGAATGCACATTTCATGATTCTCAGTCATCCATTTGGTTTGCTGAACATCAGGAGAAATGTAATAACAGCACTTTGGGTGCCAAATGTTAGCCACAAATGCTGCAAAACTACCAAGTGTCCTATTTTGGTTCCAAGTCTTTATGTCCATTTTAACTACCCTCTAACTACCCCCTTTTTTGCTTTTCAACACAGAGATACACTACACAACATTAACTCTTCCCAACAGCAACTCCCATGATGTGTACTACACTACACACTAACATTTTTGTTGTTGACTGCAGCTCCCATGATATACAGTCAGCCATTTCTGACTGAACACCATATGAATTGTATGCTGGAGTAGTTGTGGCTAATCACCCTAACTATTGTAAACTAAAATACTTATGCTGGGCACGTACATGCTGGTCTGGTAACTAACATTTGCCTCCCACCATGAAACCCCTCTCCTGAGCCCTCAAATATATGCAATGGGGACGAGATATGGAGGTATTGTGCTGGGGAAGAGGAAAGTTGGGGAGCATAATTGCCACTGGAAAATACCTCTCTAAAGCCAAGAATATAAGAAAGGTGAGAGATTTACTTCAACCAACCACATGGAGCTCCATTGGTAAAACTTTCAAAAACATATTCTAACAAACAAGATTTTGAACAAGGACAAACTCAACATGTCTTATGGTAGAAACTCAGTAGAGTTGGCTCCTCACAATAAAGTTCATGAGTTAATAATGAAGGACAAATATAGCAAGTTTGGAAAACTTAAGATCATCTGCATACTGCTTAATCTCTGTTCAGGTATTTCATCCTAGGAATACAATAGGTAATACACAAAACTTTGGTGAACCAGGTTAAGGTATAATGTAAGTTGTGTCATTTTATCTAATAACTGTCTGTGGAATGCAAAGAACCACCAAACATTAAAATGTATCCATTTATAAATGATGTGGTTACTATAGAGGAGAGATTATATTTGTACCTATAAATTCTTTCACATATCTAACAAAGTGCTTACGTGTTCTATTCCTCCAACGGTTAATGGAAGGATCTATCATACTTTTTAATGAAGGACTTGTCTCATTCTTATGTTTTAGCTTCAGTGACCCCTTTTCCATTGTCATCATTTGACTAATGCCTCTTCAATTGGCCATATGTATTCAGTCATAATATTTGATGAGAGGACTGTTGTCTAATCATTTGCTCATAAAATAATTCACTGATCTTTTTTCTATTGTTGTATGTGATTTTCTTTTTTCATGTTGACACATTAAGGATCACCTCAACTGACCAGACCCGAATGAGGCTGTAGGCTTATTATAACTATAGCACAACTACAAAGACTGGCATGGTCTTCCAATGGAAAATATAATAGAGTCTTGGCACTTAAAGGATTAAATGTGATTTATTTTATATATTTAAATAAAACTGCATTTTCCCAAAAACATGTTCTAGAACAATATGCACATATGGCTTGTCTTTAGAAATTACATTTCAGCTTTAGCTTTGCCCCAGTAAAATATAGCCCATTTGTATGATCCCTCGTATTTAGAATGTTAATTTGTCATTTTCATGCACATCTGGTTAGCACAACAGGTCATTTATCAAGCTATCTATATAGGACCAAAATCACGAGCTATGTTAAATTTCTGTAATTTTTCACTAGGGAGTTAAAACTAGTGCCGATCTAAAGAATTCAGTTTTGTAGCTTTTGCCATCTGCCTGAAAGTCATAATTCTATTTTCGGAGCTCCGCTAATTATATTGATGAACTTTAATGACATATAAACAGTACCTTATTAAATCACTGTTTTTTTTATCCCAACAAAGTATATTATATGGGATGATTTGTAAATGAAACCATATGATAGATGTATAACAGACATTGGAATCCACCCTAACATAAGCTGCTATACTGAAATCATTTTGGAAAATGCAAATAAAATTTAGAAGCAGAGCTTTTTATTCCACTGAATATAAAAGGTGCATTGATGGGGTTTTAACTGATTCCTGTAGCAGTTGGAGAGGACTGTCTATATAAGGTGGTCTTATGCTCCCAAACCAATGACATCATCTCCATCCTATGGAAAGTAAATGTTGCTGGGATTAGAATAAAACATTTTGAAAAGCTGCCATTTGTTTTTATGGGTTGCCTGGTTCCATTTATGCTGGCAAAATAAAAATAACTATGTTCAGCATTCACATGGTGGTCTGCTACAGAGCATCATCAGATATAAGTAGATAGTAATCTTAGATAGTAGATAGTAATAGTAATAGGATTTCCATCTTAAAATGTAAGATATTAGATTTTCAATATGCAGGGTGAGGTGCATCTTCTTCAGGTGGCTCTTAAGGTGACTCACCTTCTGTCTCAACCTTCTAATAGATTGCAAGCTCTCAAGAGCAGGGGCCGTTTCGCCTCCTGTAACAAAATTGCATTAACATGTGTTCATGATAGTGTGAGTTTTGTATACTGTTAATTTTACCCTACCCTTTTGTAATACAACCCGCTAACGCTCAGCAAAATATAAAATGAAGAGTAAATGCAGCCGAATGTCTTGCTTCAGATTCATTTCTTCCTTCATAAAAGATTTGTGCTATATGATGTTAGATCTGATGCAGATCTATCACAGATGGAATCCCTAGGAGATCTTTAAAAAAAATAATCAAAAGACTGTTAAACATCCTTAGAGGATTCATGTTTCCTGTTATGCATTGAATTATTGTTCTTAGTCCTCCTGTTTTTACTTTTTTAATTAGTTAGAGTTCATACTAAAAGTTTGGTTTAATAAGTGATATAGCATTTTTAATATGTTTCGCCAAATACCCTAAAGGGGAAATACGAAATAGTTAATAGGATCAAAAGAAGAAAGAGAGTAGAATAGGTTACAAGTCAAGAAGAGAGAAAATAGGCAAGGAAAGTTTAAATACGCGAGACAGCATTATAGGTAATCTAATGGAGTTAACCCATTCAATCCCATTGCTGATTTTAAGATACTTACTAAAAGATACATTTTTGAACAACAATATTATAAGCAGTTTCTAGCGTGGTTTTATTTTTACGTGAAGAAGCAAATAATACTCCGGACCAAGATGTTGCAATAGAAAGGGGTCGATTTGATTTTAACCCAGGGGTTTTTGGTACCTCAAGTCCCAGAGCAATTTTGCCATTTTTGCCCTATGTCGGTTCAGCGATTATTCTCCTTTCCTGTGAATAGTGTACCTATGTAAACTATATATTGT
>VKOC01032594.1:0-21402 GCA_009364415.1 Spea multiplicata | reverse complement strand
ATATATACACACAGTCTATAGCGTTACCAGCACTCTAGGTCTTTTTCCTATAAATACAGATTCCTCCTTTGCAGGTCAACGTTTCAGTCTTTTTGACTTTCATCACCACACTGACAAAACTAGAATTTACAGATTAAGGCAAATTAATAGATTAGGTAAAGAGGGCCCTGCTCGCAAGTTTACAATCTAGATTAAATCTCAACAATCAATTTAAATATCCATAAATTTCACCTAAAAAAAGGTAAACTGGACCATGCTTCTTATATTGATAAATATTTAAACCTCATCTCATTTTGACGCGTCATATTATCAACATAAACCCATTAAATTCAGAAGCATGGCAGATTATGGGGACTCTTCAATAATCAATCAATAATGATACCATTTTGGTGGTAAAAAAACAGCTAATTTGAATATCCTTGCCTTAACCCCTTAAGGACAATGGGCGGTCCCTAAACCCATTGAAAACAATGCATTTTGAGCCCGTACATGTACGGGCTTTGTCATTAAGGGGTAATTTAACCAAAGTTTTTTCGCTCTTAAATCTATCTTGGGCTGACATAGTCTTTTCTTAGGTCCATCCTGTGACAGTGAATGGTTACGACTTGATGGCAACTGCTATTACTTCAGCATTACTAAACGGAACTGGAAGAAGTCCAGGTTTCTGTGTGTCACCAAGGGAAGTGATCTAGCTGTGATTAACGATGAGATGGAGCAGGTGGGTTATTTCATGTAGTTTGGTATTAAAATCCTGAATTGTGGCCCCAAATCACATAAGGTACTCATTGGAGTCAGTTTTCCACGGGTTCCAGTATGTTTCACTTCATGACGCTCTTCTGTGTAGAGCCTAGAGAATGAGAGCTGGAATCACATCCATTACACGACATGCATGGGTAGCGCACTTCATTGTCTCTCTCAACGTGAGAAAATCAATGTAATGAAGGGGATTTGACAAAGTACGGGAAGGGGAGTTTATTTCAAAAGAGGAGAAATGTTAGAACAAGAGACCATAATCTAAAAGTAGACAGTCAGAGGTTCTCATTAGAAGCAGCAGAGGCCCATACAGCAAGAGAATTTAGATATGCATGGCATAGGCATTAAACTATCCGGAATCTAAGATAAGAGAGAGGACCAGTTTGTATCTCTACATCAGGAAAAATGGGCACACTAGATGGCCCGATTGGTTCTTATACTCAACTTCTTATGTTTCTGTGAAGGAGCAGACTTTGGAATATACTATATTATCTTTAGCACAACCCAGTTATCAGTCACTCCCATGAGGCCGTTGCTATCAGCTGGATTTAACATGGTCTGCGTCTTTAACGAAAAAATAACAAAGGGCTCATTCACACTTTGTGTGTGTATTACAGACTATGTTGATATCACCAGTCCCTTTCTTCTGTCTTATCACCTCCCGTCCACATGTGCATACTACGGGGTTCTTCTAATCTGATAAATCTGCTCTCTTGATGTTAGTTTATGAGTAAATTATAGGGTTCCCGAGGGAGATCCAACAATAAAGCAGCAAAGTCTGGATGGTTGGAGTGGATGTAACCTGTATTCTTACAAACAAATCATATCATAGCGTCAAGGGTGAGGGGATAAAACAAAAGAAGGGAAACAAAAGAATACGCCTTGCGGATTTCATTCCAAACGGCACTTAATCATTAATTGTGTCTCTCCCAGCTAGTTTGGTGCAACAAGCCGGAGTAAAAGCATAATATGTGTTAGCAAGAATCCTCATTTAGTTTGGATAATAAATAATACTTAGTTCACAATATATTGTTACATTAGAAAATATTTTATTTCATAAAATATATATAAATAATATTAAAAATAGTTACAATAAAATCAAAATTCAAGTTACAATAAAATCAACCAGCAAGTAAAATTATATAATATATATATATATATATATATATATATAATATTATACATATATATATATATATATATATATATACTACATATATATATATTATATAATTAAGGTTCGGGGGGGGGGAGTGGTAGCTCTTTGAGGTGCCGCCTCTCTCAGAAGTCTTTCCAGTGGCAACGGACTAAGATCTGGCCCTTCTGCAGGCCTTTTGGCTGAGGAGGGCAGGGAATATGGCCCTAGAAAATAAATAGTGCGGGATCACTTACCATTGTGGAACCCTTGACACCGGATTATCACTTTTTTCACTACACAGCAAAGCACTAAAAAAAAACAAGTGGGCCCAGGGACTTCTGTCTAGAAGGGAAAAGATTAAGTATAAGGGGGTTTCTGACTTCTGACGTGCTGGACATGGAAAAGGAAAAATGGACACACTGCATAAACTAATACATTGGGATGATCTATAAGAGAACCGCAAGCATGTGGTTCTTATATCTTCATGATATTATCAGCCTCTGTGTGTATTTGATGTCATTTGTGCCATGAAAACCCAAGAAATAATTATACATGTATTGCATGACTGTGTGTCTTTCTCTGTTGTGTACCATTTGTAATTAATGTCACACTCATTTTTAACCGCTGTTAATACCTCACATCTTATTTGGTCCTTAGTCTAGTCTTTTATTTAAGATAACCTTTTGCTTGCCATGCATTCTTAAGTTCTTATAACATCTACCACTTCTGCTGGAAGGCTGTTCCACTTATGAACTGTCCTTTTTTGAACTAAATATTCTCTACATTTTATCTAAGCTTCTGACTGTGTAATCTAGACTATGACCTCTTCGCCCAACATTTTGTAGCAAATATGTTTACATGTGTATGTTTTCTCCCATATTTTTCACCCACAACATTTTTATACCCAATGCTTAGATGAAAATATACTATTATGATTTTAGTATGAACGTTAAGCTACAGTGCCTTGCAAAAGTACCCCCCCCCTTGGCATTTTTCCTATTTTGTTGCTTTACAACCTGGAATGAAATGGATTTTTATTTGGATTTCATATAATGGGTATACACAAAATAATCCAAATTGGTGAAATGAAGGAAATAACTTTTTCCTACAAAATAAAAAATGAAAAAGCATTGCATGCATATGTATTTGCCCCCTTTGCTATGAAGCCCCTATATAAGTTCTGGTGCAACTTAGACTGCACACAGGTGGACTTCATTTAACTAAGTGTCAAATGATCTGTCACATGAATTCCGTATATATACACGTGTTCTGAATGACCACACAGTCTGAAACACCACCAAGCAAGCGGCACCATGAAGTCCAAGGAGATCTTCAAACATGTCAGGGACAAAGTTGTGGAGATGTACAGATTAGGGTTGGGTTATAAAATAAATATCTGAAACTTTGAACATCCCATGGAGCACCATTAAATCCATTATTTAGAAATGGAAAGAATACAGCACCACAAAAAACCTGCCAAGAAAGAGCTGGAGGCAAGGAGGACCTTAATCACAGAGGCAACAAAAAGACCAAAGATAACTGAAGCAGCTGCAAAGCTCCCCAACAGAGTATCTGTCCAGAAAAAAAGCCATTGCTTAAAGAACATAAAACCAAAATCATGTTTGCTGTTTGCCAAAGGCCATGTGGGAGATTCCCCAAAAATATGGAAGAAGGTACTCTAGCCAGATCAGACTAAAATTAGACTTTTGGGCCATCAAGGAAAACGCTATGTCTGGCGCAAACCCAACACCTCTTATCACCCTGAGAACACCATCCCCGCAGTGAGGCATGGTGGTGGCAGCATCATGCTATGGGGATGTTTTTTATCTGCGGGGACTGGGAAACTGGTCAGGATTGAAGGAATCATGGATGGGAAGTCTTTCAGGAAACTTGAGGGAAACCTGATCCAGTCTTTCAGAGATTTGAGACTGGGACAAAGATTCACCTTCCAGCAGGACAATGACTGTAAGCATACTGCTAATGCAACACTCGAGTGGTTTAAGGGGAAACATTTAAATGTCTTGGAATGGCCTAGTCAAAGCCTAGACATCAATCCAACTGACAATGTGTGGTATGACTTAAAGATTGCTGTACACCAGTGGAACCCATCTAACTTTGAGCTGGAGTAGCTTTGCCTTGAAGAATGGGTAAAAAGCCCCAGTGGCTATATGTGACAAGTTTATACAGACGTACCCCAAGATACTTGCAGCTGTAATTACTGCAAAAGGTGGCTTTACAAAGTATTGACTTTGTGAAGGTGAATAGTTATGCATTCTATTTTTGTTTTTTTTTTGTGATTTCTTGTTTGCTTCACAATAATACATATTTTGCATTTCCAAAGTGGTAGGTGTGTTGTGTAAATCAAATGATAAAAGCCCAACAAAAAAAAAACATTTTAATTCCAGGTTGTTATGTAACAAAATAGAAAAAAACACCAAGGGGGTGAATACTTTTGCAAGGCATTGTATATTGAAATGCAATGAGAATGTTTTGTTTTCATGATAAGTACCTCTTATAGCAATCTTTATGTAAATGATGCAGGTATATAGTCACCAAACAAAAGCCCAGCACTCCACATGGTGAAGGAGGTGTTTATTGCAATGGAGTTAGCATCTCAACTCATGGACAAAGACTCCTGGTGAGTTGATCCCTTACCACCTGTTTTGCAATAAACACTTCCTTTTTCACCTTCGTCTGAATTGCTGAGCGTTTGGAGAGTATCTTGTGCTATATACTCCCATTCTGTTTCACTCTCTCTCTCCAGAAATTTATCTCGTCAAAAACCAAAGGCCAATGTTATTGGATCGGTCTGAGTTATAAAGAAGATGGTGGATGGTCTTGGGTAGACGGAACAGACTATAATACATCATATAAGTAGGCTTTTTTTTTAATTATTTTTTTAAACTAAAAAAAAATGAGATCCCTTCAGGTCTGTTTCATTACATATTTTGTTATCCTGTTACTGCACACTGAATGTATGTGAGAGCCATGTATACGTTTGATCTTCTTACAGTATCCTTTCAGTTTCAGTCTAGTAATTCACTAGATGGAACTCTACTCCGCCATTGCTCTATCTCGGTTGATTAGCGGATTGCTTACATTGCAGCCTAAAAGCAGACTCAAGGTGGAGAGAGCGAGGGGTTGGAAATAGAGAAAGAAAAGACAAGACATTTTGATGATGGTCTCATATGCTAGTTCCTTTATAACACCTTTCTATAACACACCAACTAACCATGATCACACCAAGTAGGACCCTGTCAAACCTTAATCCTGATGTGGTAGGCTTCATCTATTCCAATGACCCGCTTACTAATTATATACAGTGCCTCTCTTTTATGGGCAGGAATGTGTAAGGGCAGTGTCAATAAAAAAAAGTTGAGGGGGCACAATATTCCAATCTTGCCTCGTGAGCCAGCTATAAAGAAAACCTTTTGAGCGTTTTCCTCTTTCTCAGGTCTGAAGAAATATCTGAGGAACAAAGGAAAACTTTTGAAAGCTTGTCTTTTAAGTATTATGTTAATCCAATATAAAAGGTATTTGACTGTGGTATGTTAAGCCCCCCCCCATATATTGTCCCTATCCCACTGCTTGGGGTACTTTGAAGTAGTGGCGGGCTAAGTAATTAATGGTCTTATAGTGTGACGGAATCACCAATATTTACGTCTTGGGTGAATTTTGAACAGTACTCACTGGGTATGCACTAAATTCGTACCTTATTTTGAATAATACCAGTTTATTTACTAGAACAATGAAAACAAGTATAGCTTCCCATTTCCATTAATAAGCTACGGTGTGATTTATTGTTCTGCTGTCTGCAGGTTCTGGAACACAAGTAAACCAAATGATCTTGGTAAAAAAGAAGAATGCGCCCAGCTATCGACCTATGGAGAGTGGAATGATGTGCAATGCAGCTACAACCAATGCTATGCTGTTTGTGAAATGAAACAATGAGGTGGCATTTGGCATTGCTAGTACTACACTGCCTGACAGTAACAGCCTGACATATAGTAATATAGTACATATGCCCACCAGTTTCAACCTATCACATACATGTGTTGCACCTTTTCATCCAAATGTAGGAAATGTCATTTATTTTACTTTTTTAAGCCATCTGCTTGTGCAAGGACCTCATTCCTATCAGTCTTTAGAGGCATGTCTGATAGCTGAGTAGCACAGGTCCTGTTCATAAAAAAAAAAATAGAGGACAATAGTTACTAGAGTCTCAAAATTGTAATCACTATCAAATCACTTGTGATCAATAAGTGATCTTGTAATAATTATGTATTTAAAAATAAAATTCTTGTCTTTTATTTCATAATGTGTGTGTGTTTTTTCCCCCTTGAATGACCCATGTAGCAAAGCATTAGATGGCCAGATGCCCTTTAGGGTTTATCAACCTATTCCTGCAGTGTGTCTTATTACAGGTTAAAGGGCCAGTGGTCACTCTGCATAAACCCCCTGGTAACTTTACTAGCATATCCATTAACACCATTGGTTCATGTTTGTGTAAATCCTGTTAAATCCTTGTAATAGGTTCCCTAGTTTGTGATTGGGTGTTATAATTGCTTCAAATCTTTCCCTTCTCGTTAATGCCTGTTTAGGAAGCCAATTAGAATGTTGATCTATGTTAACGTACTTTTAGCACCTTTGTCTGGTGTGAAAACCCCCTTGTGTGTGTAACCTGCTTCTGGTGTACTCTGCTGTGTGCTTGGTGGTATGGAGATTTTTCCCAGAGAAGTATTTTTACTCCAGGACCAGACCAGCTACCCAACCTGTGCCAGGGTATAAATAAGGGGAAGACAGCAACAGGGGCCAGGAATAGAGCGGTCACCCTGCTGCCCGTTACAACCCCTCTCTTAGCTGTCACTTATGGGGCGGGGGCATGAATCCTAATGATCAGATTTCTCCTAAGCATTACAAGGGTTAACGCTGGGTTCACGCTGCATGAACGCTCTCATGGAGCAATTGGCATAAGGGGAGGGGAAGAAACCAGATGATTTGTCCTTGAAGCCACAATGATCGCTCCGTATGAGTGATCAGCGACCTTCTTGTAGCTATTGGTATTCCCATATCTCTTTTTTGTAGCAGAGAAGCAAGGGTGGATCCAGAGCCTGACATCAGGAGGGGCAGTCCCACCAACACCCACCCAGCCACTCAGCACTAACACACACACACACTCAACACTAACACAAATGCATACAGATTAACTTACACACTCAGACACCTACATAAACATCCTCAGATATTCGAGCTAAAACAACCACACATGTACATACCCAGACAGACCCTAACATACATGCAGCTAATTACTTGACACAGCCTGCCCTTTGCAGCTGCCATATCCCCACAGGGTCTTAACTCCTTAACTCTACTCCTGTAGCATGCCTCTGTCTATCCCAGGGAGTGATGCATCAATTGCCCCTTTGCCCCCTCAATGCAAAGAAGTACCTGGTATGTCATTGGTCCTCGAAATAGTGGCATTTTCTGATGACATATCTGGCATGTATTCCGTCGCGAAAGGATTAAGTAGTGAATATGTATATATGCATGTCTGTATGAAAAAACGAAACAGTGGAGGCAGTGACAACCTTCCCTGGTGGTCTAGTGGTTAGGATTCGGCGCTCTCACCGCCGCGGCCCGGGTTCGATTCCCGGTCAGGGAATTTCTTTTTTCATTTCTATGATGTTCATGCTATTGAAAACGTCAAATAGCAAACGATGTTTTGACAACCCACAACAGTACCTTGTAGACACTGTCTCTCAAACACTGTATTACATTTAAAAGAACACATATAATGGGAAAGTAATTTACGCTTTACAGTATATCCTAGTCAGTAGTGTCAAAACAGTGCGATGTAGTTTCTAAATATATATATATATAACACATATAAAAACTAAGTTTATACTTCAGAATTATCAAGGAAATAATTTAGGCTTTATATTTATTTACATTTATATTATAAATATTTATTTATTTAATATAAAGCCTAAATTATTTCCTTAATAATTCTCGAAGTTCAAACTCAGTTTTTACCGTTTAGGGAATCATTACAACAACCAATAAACAAAAAAATGCCCGTCCCTGGGTGGGCTTGAACCACCAACCTTTCGGTTAACAGCCGAACGCGCTAACCGATTGCGCCACAGAGACGTTCTGTTTAACAGCGTAGCATTCACAGAATATCTATAACTTCTCATCAAATTACTAGTTCCGCCTCCCCGTGACTGGTTCCCGCCTCCCCCGTATCGGTGGATTGCAGAGCTGTTCATTTATATTAAGACCATAGAGAATAGTAATTGTATATGTTATACTCCAGCGTTTGGATCGAAACCATTTCAGCCTAGCATATTTTACCATTTGTTAAATCGTAGTATGTAAGGAAA
Source organism: Spea multiplicata (assembly GCA_009364415.1). Classification (NCBI taxonomy): domain Eukaryota; kingdom Metazoa; phylum Chordata; class Amphibia; order Anura; family Pelobatidae; genus Spea; species Spea multiplicata. The sequence goes on along the minus strand of VKOC01032594.1, from coordinate 13,128 downwards.
TAAATTAAACCGTAACACGACTTAGAGTACTACCAAACCTCAGACGCCATATGTCATAAATATAACACTTCCTGCAATCATACAGTCTATTCGCTATAACAGCAGAGTGGCGCAGCGGAAGCGTGCTGGGCCCATAACCCAGAGGTCGATGGATCGAAACCATCCTCTGCTAACTTCTTTTATTTTTATTTATTTTTTTTTTATTGCAGATAGCTGAGTAGGATTAGGAAAATCAGTGCGTACATTTAATCCTTTGAGTGCTGCTGAACTTTGTAAAACCTTCCTCCCATATCTGGCACTGAACTGGTCTTTGACACTCAATTCAGGTTCTGGAACACAGCTATCGATCTATGGAGAGTGGAATGATGTGCAATGCAGCTACAACCAATGTTATGCTGTTTGTGAAATGAAACACTGAGGTGACTTCATCCAGACACCGATATTCACAATATATCTGAAATGAGAAATATAAACAATACATTTGGGATTGTCTCTCAATGTATACATGTAATGTATGGTATGTTTTTTTTCTCAATCTCATTAAATTATTACCTACTATTATTTTCTTTCCATTTTGGCATTACCAGTACCACACTGCCTCATAGTAGCAGCCTGACATATAGTAATAAGGTACATATGCCCATCAGTTTCAACCTATCACATACACGTGTTGCACCTTTTCATCCAAATAAATGTCATTTATTTTACTTTCTTTTAAGCCATCTGTTTGTGCAAGGACCACATTCCTATCAGTTTTTAGAGGCAAGTCTGATAGCTGAGTAGCACAGGACCTGTTCATAACAAATAAATAGAGGACAATAGTCACTAGAGTCTCAAGATTGTAATCACTTGTGACAAGTTTAAGCCACTGACATTAATCTGTGAGGCCGATCCAAAATCATTTACCTTAACTGTCATCAATAAGTGATCATGTTGTAATAATTATGTATTTAAAAATAAAAGTCTTGTGTTTTCTTTCATAATGTATACCTACATACATACTTTAATACTGCATAGCTGCTATCGTTATATACTGGTGCAGACCTTGATGGTGGTACAGCATAACTGTTATCTTCAGTGTATGGCTTACTAGGGATGCACCGAACTGAAAATTCTGGACCGAAACCAAAACCCAAAATTCAGCATTCACTTGGCCGAAAAAAAAACCAAAACCGAAAATGGTCAAAACCCGCACTTTTATTAAAAGTAAGTAACACACCAAAATTGGACAAAAAAATTCAATAACAATATGAATACATATATATATGTGTGTGTATGTTAACAGCAATCACAAACCTATCATGATACACACTTATACACACTTACTAATACACACTTGCTAATCCACTCTCTGAATGTTTTCCTACCTTTCCTCTGTCACTGTCACTTTTCCCGCTACAGCTCCTTTTCCTCCTCCTCCTTTTATTATTATTATCTTTTATTTATATAGCGCCAACAATTGACGCAGAGCTTAATACAATACATATATTCAAATGGTATGACAATACAAGAATTGACACACTAAGACAAACTGATACATTAGGTGGAGAGAGCCCTGTTCGCAAGCTTACAATCTTAAGGGAATGGGGTGACAAACATAAGGCACAGAGAAAGTTGAGAGGTAGTGTGGTGGTTGTATCAATGATAAGGAAGTTCCAGTAGCTAAGATGATATGCTTCTCGGAAAAAGTGAGTCTTGAATGTTGGGAGGGAGGGTGATAGCTGAAGGTTCGATGGAAGTAGATTCCAGAGATATGGGGCGGCTCAAGTGAAATCTTGTAGACGGGAAAGAGGTGATAAGTGAGGAGGAAAGCCTTAGCCCATAGGAAGAATGCAGGGATCGGGTAGGAGAGTATTTGCTTATGAGGGCAGAAATGTATGGAGGAGCAGTGTTATGGAGGGCTTTATATGTTAGTACCAGGATTTTAATTTAATTCTAAAGGTAATTGGGAGCAGTGGAGGGTTTCACAGAGTGGGAATGCAGAAGAGGAGTGGCGTGCAAGGAAATAAGCCTAGCAGCAGATTTAAGATAGACTGTAGAGGAGAGAGTCGAGACAGTGAAATACCAACCAGAAGAATGTTGCAATAGTCAAGACATGAAATGATAAGTGAATGAACCAGAGTTTTTGTGGATTCTTGAGTGAGGAATGGGCGGATGCGAGAGATGTTTTTGGCGAGGGACTGAATGTGAGGGATGAAGGAGAGGTTTGAGTCAAGGATGACCCCAAGGCATCGGGCCTGGTTAGTAGGAGAGATAGTCGTGTTGTTAATGGTGATAGAGAATTCAGGTAGTGGAGTGGAGATGGAAGGAGGTAGCATTGTGACATCGATGAAGAAATAGCAGACAAGCAGTTAGTAATACAGGACATGGAGAGAGATCAGGAGAAGACAGGTAGATTTGGGTGTCATCTGCATATAGATGATACTGGAGGAATAATGAGTTGATTAATTTGCCAAGAGATAAAGTATAAAGAGAGAACAGCATAGGGGCAAACACTGAACCTTGGGGAACGCCAGCCGAGAGTGGAAGGGGTGATGATGTCTTGCCAGAGAAGCTGACAGTGAAGGAACGGTTAGCCAGATATGGGGAGATCCAGGAGAGAGCTGTATCTCAAATGCCCGTAGAAGCAAGTAAGTCAAGAAGAAGATGGGGATCAACATTATCAAAAGCAGCAGAGAGATCCAATAGTATTAGAATGGAGAAGTGACTTTTTGCTTTGAGAAAGACCAGAAGAGGATGTCATGGAGAGGAGTTTGGAGCTAGAAGAGTTGTTAGATATATCTAAAGGAATGTTAAAGTCACCCATAACAAGACAGGGGATATTAGGAGCGAGGAAGAAAGGCAGAAAAGTGGTCAAACAACAGAGAGGTAGGACCAGAGCCGGCCTTAAGTGTTCTGGCGCCCTGTGCGGACTACTCCTCTGGTGCCCCTTCTCACTACCCCGCCCTCTGCCCCTTCTCACTATCCCCCTTTGCCCCTTCTCACTTATCCCCCCTTCTCACTAGGCCCCCTCTGCCCCTTCTCACTACCCCCGCCCCTATCTACTCCCTCTCCCTACTTCTCATTATCCTCACTTACCTTGTTGCCAGAGTCCTGTGGTGGGAGCGGGAAGCATCCGTCTTCCCGCTCTGTCACGGTGCTGGAATTTTATGTTGAGTGCCGGAATATGATGTCAGATTCCGGCTCTCAACATGAAATGCCGGCACCGTGACAGAGTCATGGAGAGTAGCATGTAGGATGCCTACACCACCACCCTTTCTGCCATCCGGCCTAGGAGTGTGGCTGAAGTGTAATCCTCCGAAGGAGAGTGCAGCAGAGGAGGTAGTATCATGGGAGGGGATCTAAGTTTCAGTTAGTGCTAGGAGGTTAAAAGCATGGAAGAGAAAAAGTTCATGTATACAGACGAGTTTGTTGCATACTGAGCGGGCATTCCATAGGACACAGTTAAAGATAGGAGGGAGTTTATGGTTGGAGATAATAGGGATAAGATTGTTGCGCATGTTGATTGAGAAGGCCACTTGGGGAGGGACCACATTTCAAGGCCTCACATTTCAAAGTGAGGCCTAGGAATAAATAGGGCTGCCTCACAAGTGGTCAGATAATGTGATTGCATACAGGAGGCAGATGTTTCACACCTTGGCTAACAAATGCAATGAAGCTAGACTAGAGAGCACAAAATTAAACCCTTTAATAGCAGCAGGGTATGCAGGATACAGACATACCAAGTGTAAAGCAGGGGTAACAGCAGGAGATGGGGGTTCAGATGAAATATATGATCATACCAAGTGTAAAGCAGGAGTAGCAGCAGGAGATTGGGGGGTTCACACATGTATGTGTGTATAAGGGCAGTGTACATGTATGTGTGTAAGGACAGTGTCCATGTACAGGGCTGGCCTTAGGGGTGTGCGGCCGCCATGGTAGCAGGGGCAGCTGCCCGGGACTTAAATTGAAACATCGTTTTTTGTTTTTTTAAACGCAGAGGAGACACATGAAGTTTTCAGCAACCGCTAGGTGCCCCTCACTCTCCTATGCGAGGCATCTATCTTTGTCTTGGCGTTTCATACTGAGCACCGGAATATGAGGTCATGACTGTACTGACAAAAATACAGCGTGTTTTAAGTGGCAATGCAAGCTCGACATTTTAAAGTGCGATTGATTGTATTGGTGAGTTCTGCGAGATTTTTTTAAAAAAAGTGTCCCTCTTTCACATTTTCAAATGTTGGGAGGTATGTGTGACCATATTCAGCCCTAAAATTGAAAATGTGAAATATCTGCAAAGTCACCTTCCTGCCCTTCCCCTCCCTCTTACCCTGAACCATCCCATACAGTGAACTTTTCTTCCTCTTCTACAGTAAACCGATTCTCTCTTGTCAATAAAAAATGCTCTTCATGCTCTTCTTCTCACCAATCTGCTGATACTGTTACTGAGTACTAAAGTTACGAACCTCAGACTTCATATTGCATATAGAGAAAGCTCAGTTTTTAGTGCACTTTGGCAAACTAAATAAGCCATGTCAACGTAACAGCAGAGTGGCGCAGCGGAAGCGTGCTGGGCCCATAACCCAGAGGTCGATGGATCGAAACCATCCTCTGCTAATTTTTTTTTTTGTGCTTCTACATTTTATTATTGTTCCCCAGAAGAGATTGAGTTATCAACTACTTCTGACATATTGAAAAAATCTAAAGTTCTGGAAATTCTAACTTCTGTGATGTAATAATGACTAACCCTTGCCAAAGCTGAAGTGATCTGTTTTTATGTCTATACCAATTACCAATTTGTTTTGGTATTTGTGTTTGTAATGTATTTATTTGATATGTCTTTAAAATTGTTGTTTTGTATGATACAGACTTGTTTGCATTTAATGACATATCTCTGTTTCAACATATTTTTTATGTTATACGTCTTGTGCATGTAATGTAAGTTTCTAAAAAGGATTATTAAAAAAAAAAAGAAAACGGAGTATATAATATAGCAGAAACAGACAGAGGGGGAAATACATAACTGAGAAAAAAGGATGGCAGAGTTGGAGGTCAATATCAAACATGAAAGGATGCAAGAGATAGCAAGCATGGGGGGAATATAAGGCTGTTTTATATTCCTCTATGTCTGCAAGTCATGTATTGCTATTATTATAATATATTAAATAATGGTTATATGAAAACCCTAATTCTTTACATCTTTCCAGTAAGGAATGTCTCGCTGTCACTTGAACCTTTGACTACTACTTACATTTGTGACACTTTCCTGGATATGACACTTTCCCGATGAGATAAGCTGCACCAGTGAGCCCGGATAGCTCAGTCGGTAGAGCATCAGACTTTTAATCTGAGGGTCCAGGGTTCAAGTCCCTGTTCGGGCGTTACATTTTACAATTTGTAAAAAACAACATAATATGAACGTTTTAATTTCCAAGGCTAAAAATATTTCAACTATCATACTACCCAATGTTGTCTGTTTTACTCCCTTAACAGTCCTTTAGTGAATATCCAAAGATGGCACTTCATTGAAAACAGATGTTTTTACCAATGCCTTAAACTGTGTAAATTAAAATCAAACACATGGTAAATATTTTATGATCAGCATGGAGCACGCCCCCAAGAAGCCCGGCTAGCTCAGTCGGTAGAGCATGAGACTCTTAATCTCAGGGTCGTGGGTTCGAGCCCCACGTTGGGCGTTCAGTTTTAATTCGGAATCATTGTATTATGCATTTTTTTTTATTATTTACGCCTTGGTCATATTTTGTAAACGTCAATGTTTGTAAGTTTACCAAAATTTTGGAAGTGTGTGTTCATGAGTAGGAATGAATATTCCCAGTATTCAAATTAATTGACATTATTTAATGTTTTACCATTAATTAAAAAAACTAAAATAGCCATCACGAGCCTGGGTGGGCTTAATCCACCAACCTTTCAGTTAACTGCCGAGCTACACTAACCAATTATGCATTTTTTTAATTCACACTTTGGTCATATTTTATAAATGTCAGTGTTTGCAAGTTTACCAAAATGTTGCAACTGTGTATTCATGAGTGGGAATGATTGACATTAATTAATGTTTTAACATAAATTTAAAAACTAAAAAGATTATCGCGTCCCTGGGTGGGCTTGAACCACCAACCTTTCGGTTAACAGCCGAACGCGCTAACCGATTGCGCCACAGAGACTACAATGCTTGTTGGCTCGTTCAAGCAATAGCAATAGGAGCTTTCATTCAGATTTCAGATACAGTCAAATAGAAACATACAAAGTGACGTCAGATAAGAACCATTCGGCCCATTCTCTCTGCCCGACCTCTGAATACTTTCCTCAATATCTGGCCTTATCCTATACCTAGCTTAGCCTTATGCCTATCCCATGCTTGCTTAACTGTCTTCACTGTATTAACATCTACCACTTCTGCTGGAAGGCTATTGCATGCATCCACTACCCTTTTTGTAACGTAATACCATATTTGCTCAAAAGTAAGACTAAGTAGGGGGCATTGTGAACTGCTGAGCCAGTCCTGCTTACAATGCTATTTTATTTAACATCAACATTTATGTACCTCTTCATGTCCCTATACCTTCCCATCATTTTAAACCAAAGACAACTCGAATCAAGAACAGAAAAATGAATCCAAGCATCTCTAAATTGTTTTAGTCACAAATGATGTCTTTATATTGCTAGATCAGCAAAGCTATAAACGTATCTCACTGTGCAGCCAAATTACACAATAAGACATGGGATCAAATACAACAAACTTTCTCAGATATGGTTTCTGTAGTGTAGTGGTTATCACGTTCGCCTCACACGCGAAAGGTCCCCGGTTCGAAACCGGGCAGAAACATTTTTCTTTCTAAAGCCTTTTAGCAACTTCAAATAATTTTTGATTAATTCCAAGATCACACGTCCTCACCCAAAGTCTGTTTAAATTGCCCTGAAAGCTTTCTAGATGTGCAGTCAGTCGTTTATTTTGCTACACAGCGCGGTAGAAGCTGACCAATTCCTGACAAGCGGTTCTTACAGTGAAATTCTTCAAAGAAATGGTGTCAGCCACCTCTTTATGCCTTAGGCATAGAATGCCTTGTATCACACATAAGGAGCAGAGTGGCGCAGCGGAAGCGTGCTGGGCCCATAACCCAGAGGTCGATGGATCGAAACCATCCTCTGCTAATTTTTTTTCTCTAAGATTTATATTTACTTTGCAGATTCAGTTAAATTTTCTAAATGCTTTGTAGAAATTCAAATGATTTCTTGTTTTAAATTACCCCCTAAATGTTATTCAAATATATTAAATATTGGTAAAATGTCTAATGTGGTTTCATAAGCTATTTAGCTCTGTGATGTTTTGTGAAGGCATTCTTGGGTAACATCATCTGCTGCACATACAGCTTTTTATGTAAATGCTTTGAATGCCATATGGTAAGCAAAATGTTGGACAGGAAAGCAACTAGCAGAACAGTGCTCTAAAATCATGACTGTCCCAAATCAGGAAGAATAGCAGGTTTGTGAAGATACATATAGCATCATATTCTACATCCACTCAGTGCAGGGGAGCTTACATAAATGGTTGCTGGATGAGCTTAGTTCTCTGTACGTGGTGCCACCAAGTTAGCACAGGCCTAAATACATCAGTGTTTCTATTGTCTAGTAAATTGTTAGTAAAAATGGTTCTTGTAAGTCAAATAAAAAAAAACATCTGGTATCTTCAGATGACTGGCACTTTTGGGAGTAACTCATTCAATGTTACTGCAAGAATTTGACATTCGCATTAAGGAAGTGTATCGGTCTAAAATTAGGACTATGTTTGTCTTCAAGGCTTGATTAAGATAACGATGAGGCAAAACAGAAAAACAGAAATTGACAGAAATGTACATTTTGCACAAAAGCAAGAAACATTGTAAAAGCAATGTAACCAAAAGGAGGATTGTCGTAGTTACCGTATTTGCTCGATTATAAGACAACCCCCCAAAATTTGAAGATTAATTTAGGAAAAAAGTAAAAGCCTGAATATTAGACTACCCTATAGGAAAACAATTTCTACTAGTAAATATTAATTCACATGTAAACTATTTTTTATATTAAAACTATGATTGAGAAAAATGCATTTCTTGTTTTTATTTTCTTTTATTTGCCCTCAGATATGCCACTCTGCTTCCAGATATGCCACTCTGCCCCCCAGATATGCCTTATACCCCCCTATATGTCACTCTGCCCCAGATATGCCTTATACCCTCCTTTATGACACTCTGACCCCCAGCTATGCCTTATACTCCCCTATTTGCCACTCTGCCTTCCTGATACTGCCTTATATGCTCTATGCCACTCTGCCCCCCGACTTGTCCCCCAAGCTCCAGACTCCCTGGTGTCTACTGGGGGCAGCCGGTGAACATCTGCGCGATGTGCGTAGACAACCTCCGCTACCCGTAACTTCCACTGGGGCTTCTATGCTCCATCGTAGTAGCCCCAGCGGAAATTACGAGTAGCAGCGGGTGTTGTCTGCGTGCAACGTGAAGACATTCACTGGCTGCCAGAGAGGAGGATCCAGGACCCCTGCAGCACTGCGGGGGATCTGGATCTTAGTCTTGTAGCCAGACCTCTATTTGCTCTAAAAAAACCTTGTCTTATATTCAAGCAAATACAGTAACAAATGTGGTAACGTGTTTGTGTGTAAGTAGCATGGTGCAAAATCTCATAAGAGAATATTAACCCCTTAATGACAAAGACCGTACATATACAGGCACAAAATGCATTGTTTTCAATGGGTTTAGGGACTGCCTATTGTCCTTAAGGGGTTAAAATGTTATTTCTTCTTTTGTGAACAAAGCAAACAAAATAAAAACAAAACAAGAGAGAACTTTTAAGTCAGCTATTCTATTTCCTCCAGGGCAGACTAAAATGAGCCATTACCCAGAATGTGCAGTACATGCATGTTTTTTCAAAACACTTTGAACCAAGTAGATAAAATAGATGGTGTATGTTGATTGTGTTGTTTGTCCACCCACCTCTTGAGAATTGACCACAAATTCTCAATGGGATTAAGGGCTGACGAGTTCCTGGTCAATGGACGCAAAATTTCAATGTTTTGTTTCCCAAGCCAATTTGTTATCACATTTTCCTTATGGCACGGTGCTCCATCATGCTGGAAAAGGGATTGTTCGTCACCGGATGGTTGGGAGAAGTTGCTTTTGAAGGATGTTAGTACTTTTATTTATTCATGGCTGTGTTCATAGGCAAAATTGTGAGTGAGCCCACTCCCTTGCCTGAGAAGCAACCCCACAGATGAATAGTCTCAGAATGCTTTACTGTTGGCATGACACAGGACTAATGGTAGCGCTTACCTTGTCTTCTCCATATAAGCTTTTTTCCAGATGCCTCAAACAATCGAAAAGGGGATTCATCAGAGAAAATAACTTTACCCCAGTCCTCAGCAGTCCAATCCCTGTACCTTTTGCAGAATATCAGTCAGTCCCTGATGTTTTTCCTGCAGAGAAGTGGCTTCTTTGCTGCTCTTCTTGACACCAGGCCATCCTCCAAAAAGCTTTGCCTCACTATGCGTGCAGATGCACTCACACCTGCCTGCTGCCATTCCTGAGCAAGCTCTGCTCTGGTGGCCCCAATCCCACAGCTAAATCAGCTTTTGGAGCCGGTCCTGGCGCTTGCTGGACTTTCTTGGGTCCCTGACACATTCTTCACATCAATTGAACCTCTCCTTTGAAGTTTCTTGATGATCGATAAATGGTTGACTTAGGTGCCATCTTACTAGCAGCAATACCTTACCTGTGAAGCCCTTTTTTTAGACACTTTCACATCAGGAGAATGCTGTTCTAGGATACCAGCTGTGAAATAGGGGTATTGTTGTTTTTTCTTTATATTTTGTTGGTAGAGGATTATTCACTGAAAGTCACGTTCATATAATAATTCACCATATTGTTTTCACTGGTACCCTTGTCACTTTTTTCTTGTACAAGCCCTTTTTGTACAAAGCAATGATGGTAACCATAGTTAACAGAGGAAGAATGATAATTTCAAGTACCACCCTCCTTTTAAAGCTTCCAGTCTGTTATTCTAACTCAGTCAGCATAACAGAGTGATCTCCAGCCTTGTCCAAGTCAACACTCTCACCTGTGTTAACGAGAGAATCACTGACATGATGTCAGCTGGTCCTTTGGGGGCAGGGCTGAAATGAGGTGGAAATGTTTTTGTGGGGGATTTCATTTTCATGGCAAAAAGGGACTTTGCAATTGATTATAATTCATCTGATCACTCTTCATAACATTCTGGAGTATATGCAAATGTCAATCGTCTAAACTGAGGCAGCAGACTTTGTGAAAATTAATATTTGTGTCCTTCTCAAAACTTTTGGCCACAACTGTATATTTGGAGGATTAGGAGATCTTATATCTTATAACCCTTTAATAGTCCGTCATAAGAATTCTATGTAGTGGTTGACCAAATGGTTCTAATACATCTTGACTTGTCATTATGAAATATTTACGTAGTTGAATCACCTATAGTCATGCAGGTATGTCAACCACATCATACAGGTACCAAAAGCACCAATTGGGAATCTTCAACATGATCACATCAGTGTAGAATAAGGAGTCTTTTTCACATTGCCCCTGAGAAGTGAAACAAACAATGTTTTTTATCGTGGTCACATCCTCTCCAATTCCACAGATTTTTAAAGTCAGCAAAATTCGACAACAAATTAGAAGTATAAGCACTTCTGCATGGACAATGGACCCAGACAGCAGCTTTAGGCACAAGAGGTTTGAGACTAGCTTAACATTACCAGGTAATGGTTTAATATTGTGTTCTTCCACTGCTGTTAGCATATGTATATGAGTATATATTAAGGGTATATAATAAGTACAGTAGGATATCCTTTCTACCCCATAGTAATTTCATATGAATCTACATACGGTAATTTAGTTTGCAGTGTATAATATCAATTAACTTGAAACCAAGATAATGAGACATAATGTGAAGGAATTGTACATTTAGGTTGTGATTTTAAAATAGTTATTCTTTTGTCACATCCTTTTATCTTGTTATTGCAGACAGAGGATGGAATTATTACAGAAAAAAACCCATGTTTCTCACATATGGACTAATGGCTCTTTCATACATATTGATCCTGGCTCTTTTCATAATTATTCTGTCCAAGCGTAAGTAATTAAACATGTTTTGTACTTTTGTTAAAACATGTTTTAAAAAATAAAAATATATTCATGAGGGAAGCTTCTTTGACCCCATATGATCAAATACGTTTTGCCATATTTTTAAAAATGTTTGTAGACGTATGGATACAAGCAACTTGAATGCATAGGTCACTGAGCTGGTAGAGGTCCTAAGCTTCTATGATAGCATCATATGTGTTTAAAGACCACAGCAACAGAGTGTTCCAGTGTTACTTGGCAACACCAGGAATATTGTGCAGAATAATAGAGTACAAAAAGGTGTATAATCCTAGAGATCACAATCATAATAAAATGTAAAAATAGATTCTGGTGGCCACTTTAAAAGGTCATGGAAGCCATAACAGTCATAGACCAAAATTTGAGGAACACTCATCAAGAAATGTTATAACTGCCTTAAATAGTTTATTATTTTAAAACAAATTGTTACGCAATTGACTATTTTGCTTTCTCCGAGAAAAAACAGGTTAAGGCATAATGCCAATATTAAGGCATTTTCAAAACAGTCTATCTTCTTGATTTGACAGCGTCAAGTGGTGGGCCTAAGGTGAATACAAATATCCAGGCTGAAATCAGTGCCTTAAAGAAAAATAGTAAGTGATTTTTTTTTTGAAATAATAAAGAGTGACAGGAGATTGTAATGAGGTTTATATTTAGTATTGTTCTTCCACAGGGTAAGCATTTTTTATACTTTAATGATATTTATTCTAATGAAGCACCATTGGAAAATAACATTTTTGCCGACTCTAGTTTATGAAATGGCCATATTAGAAGCCAAGACTTTTGCTGGATAAACACTAACGCCTAAACACTATTGCATATCTCCTAACAGTCACAATTTTTTCGCACTGTCCTGCTGTCCTGGGTCACTGCCACACTGTTCTGCTTTTGCAGGCAGTGGGTATTATGGATATGGACTGGTTGAGAAGATCAGGGATCTTCCTTGTAGCTGGCCTATTGAAAAGTTACCTGTCCCCCATTTTCCAGCATAAGTGCTGGCGTCCTACAGGCCTAGCCCAGAATACATCACTAGTAAGAGTGTAGCAGGAAACCACATTTATACAACAGGCCACTTCACTTATCTCTGTTATTGACTTAAAGAGACAGGGGTGATCTTTGTGTTCCTTTCTCCGTGTGTTTGCCCTAAGCTTGTCACTGCATAATAAGTTAAGATGTTTGAGATGGGAAATGTTGCCAAGATGTCAGGGCTTTAAAAAAAAGAGGCATTATCATGTTATTATAGATCTATAACACCACATACGATCAGAGCCGGCCTTAAGTGTTTTGGCGCCCTGTGCGGACTACTCCTCTGGCGCCCCCCTGCCCCTTCTCACTGCCCCCATCCTCTGCCCCTTCTCACTGACCCCCACCCTCTGCCCCTTCTCCCAATGCTTACTTACCTCGTTGCCGGAGTCTTGTGGTGGGGCGCGAGGCGTCCGTCGTCCCGATATGCTGCGGTGCGCGCTTCACAGCTGAGCGCTGCAAAACTTCACGAGCGACCGCTACCCGGGACTTAAATTGAAACATTGTTTTTTTTGTTTGTTTTAACTTTATTTAACATGGGGATGTTAAATAAAGTAAAAAAAAACACTTTATTTAATATCGAGAATGCTAAATAAAGTGGAAAAAAAAGAAAAACAAAAAACAAAGCTTTAATTTAAGTCCCGGGCAGGCGCCCCTGTTGGCATGGCGCCCTGTGCGGCCGCACAGGTCGCACACCCCTAAGGCCGGCCTGCATACGATTTAAGTGTTTTGTTCATTGGGGGGGGCCTAAAAATTGGCTCAGTTGGATTTTACTTACTAGGTAACTAAATGTACTAACATTTTCTTTTACAGTCTCAGATCTTACATCAAAATGTAACGCATTGGAACAGACTTCCGCAAGTAAGATATTGAAGGCACTCAGGGGCGTAACTAGAAACTTCAGGGCCCCGGTGCGAGAATCTGT
>VKOC01032593.1:0-14996 GCA_009364415.1 Spea multiplicata | reverse complement strand
AGTGTGAGCATACGATCTATGTATGTGTAGATTGGATAGTGCTTTCAAAGAGTCTCTCCATGTTACCCATAATGCCTCTTTCTCACGGGGAAGTGGAGAGTCCCAATCACATGTGGCGGAGGTGAGTTCTCTGAGCAGGGTCTTACCTTGGATGGTCACCGGTGCTGCAAATCCGAGTGGGTCATACAGGCTATTTATGGTGGATAAAACGCCTCTTCATGTGAATGGCCTTGGCTCTTGGTCAACTTGAAAGGTGAAGGTGTCAGACTTGAGGTCCCAATTGAGTCCTAGGCTGCGCTGCACGGGTAGAGAGTCTGTTACCAAGTCTAGATCTTTCAAATCACAGGCATGATCTTGAGGGGGGAAGGCCTCCATAACAACTTTGCTGTTTGAAGCTATTTTATGCAGCCTGAGGTTTGAACATGCAAGTGTACTTTGAGTCCTTTTGAGTAGGCTAATTGCAGCCTCAGGTGATGGAAGTGACTTTAAGCCGTCATCTACGTAAAAGTCTCTTTCAACAAACTGTCTGACATCCTGCCCATATTCCTTTTCAACTTCTTGGGCGGACCGCCTGAGTCCGTAGATAGCGACAGCAGGGGATGGGCTATTGCCAAAAACATGTACCATCATGCTGTATTCTATAATGTCCTTAGTGGGGTCATTATCTCTGAACCAGCAAAATCTGAGAAAGTTCCTGTGCTCTTCCTTGACCAGGAAACAATGGAACATTTGTTGGATATCCGCAACTATGGCGATGGCTTCTTTGCGGAATCTGACAAGGACACCAAGAAGTGTGTTGTTAAGATCTGGTCCTGTTAAGAGGACATCATTGAGCGAGACTCCTTTGTGCTGGGAGCTTGAATCAAATACCACCCGGATCTTTCCTGGCTTCTTAGGGTGGTAAACACCGAAGATTGGTAGGTACCAGCACTCTTCCTTTTCCTTCAGGAGAGGAGCTACCTCTGCATGGTCATTTTCAAATATCTTGCCCATGAATGAGAAGAAATCTTCTTTCATATCTGGTTTCTTTTGAAATTTGTGTCTGAGTGAAGAAAGGCATTTTAATGCCTGTTCCCTGTTGTTAGGGAGACGGGGTCTCTGTGTTTTGAAAGGCAGCGGTGCTACCCAGCTGTTCGCTTCATCTTTATAGAATCCTTGCTCCATTATCTTCAAGAAGTTCTTGTCTTCAATAGATGGGGCAATTTTGTTGTCTTCCTTTGTCCTCTGGAAGACTGTGCATCCTAAATGATCTCCGCCTTTGTCAAAGAGATGGTGGTTGGTGTAAATACTTCTTGTAAGTCTAGAATGTACAACATTAACAGGCTTTTCTCTTATGAGGAATTTGTTAGGACAAGGCTGGAAAAGGGACGGACCCCCATTCTCCAATGTCTTTGTAAAAAGGGAGTTCACAGTGGTAGGCTTGTGAGCATTTCCCAGGCAAACATCGCCAATGACAACCCATCCTAGGTCCAGCTTCTGGGCATAGGGAGAGTCATGGGAGCCGTTGATTTGTTCTCTCACCTTGTGGACTCTGATGATGTCTCTCCCAAGGAGAAGTGCTATCTGAGCCTGGGGTTCAAGTGCAGGGATGAGATGTGCTATGTCTTTCAGATGCCTGTGATGCAGTGCTGCCTCAGGTATAGGAATCTCATCTCTGTCTGTTGGGAACTGATTGCACTCGATCAAGGTTGGCAAGGGCAGGGATGTTTGGCCATCCATGGATTCAATTTGATAACCGGTGGCTCTTCTCCCAGTTTCTTCACTTACACCCATACAAGTCTTAAGTGAGTATGAAGAGCTGGCTCCCTTGATTTTGAAGATGTCAAAGAAAGCTGAGCTAGCAAGTGATCTGTTGCTTTGATCATCCAGGATTGCGTACAGCTTCACTCTCTTTTCTTTGTGGCCTATGGGGTAAACTGTGACAAGACAAACCTTGGAGCAAGATTTACCATGGAGACGTTCTCCGCAGACTCGGGTGCACTGGGGTGTCACTACGGGAGGTACTATGTCTCTCTTCTCCCCGCCGTGCTCTTCAGTCTGGTCTGAGGGTGGGAGAGTCCATGGAGCTGGACCTGGGTGTAGAGCGGTATTATGCTCCTTGCTGTCACATTCTGAGCAGTTGATGCTTGCTTTGCAGTTCTTTGCGAAATGAGAAGTTGATGCACAGCACCTGTAGCAAATACTATTTTCTTTCAGGAATGTTTTGCGGTCTTGGAGAGCCTTTTCTCTGAAACCTCTGCATTTCAGCAACATGTGAGTTTTTTTGTGTAGAGGGCACTCTCTGCCTGGGTCCATTGTTGAAGTCTTTTCAGACTCTGCAGTGCTGTAAACTTTACTTGAAGGGTCTGTGGTTGATACACTTGTTTTGTGTACTGCAACAGATGTGCCCTTGAAGATGCGGGTTGAGGCAGGCTTCCTGGGTAAGCAGTGTCAAATGATGAGAAGTCAAAACTGGGGTCATTCCTAGTCTTTGCTTGTTGGTGCACAAAGTCCACGAAGAAGGAGAATGGTGGGAATAAGACATTGTGCCTTTGCTTGTAGTTAGAGCCTTGGGTAACCCATTTTTCTTGTAGGCTGTAAGGTAGTTTTCTCACTATGGGGTTGACACCACGGGCTGTGTCTAGGAATGCAAGGCCCTGCAAGTCTCCTTCTGCTATGGCAACTTGGCGTTCCATCAGCAGGTCGTTTAATTCTCTTAGCTTCTGGAAGCCTTTGTTAGAAATGTTAGGAAAGTCCTCTATTCTTTTAAAAAGCGCATTTTCTATTGCTTCTGGGGAACCATAGCACTCATCAAGTCTTTCCCATATCATGTTCAGTCCTCTGCTTGGATAATTGACGTTGATGTCTCTGATCCTTCTTGCATGCTCTACTGACTCATTGCCTAGCCATTTGACTAAGAGATCGGCCTCCTCGCTTGCAGACAGATCTAGGCCTCTGATTGTATTTTTGAAGGATGATCGCCATGCTTTATAGCAGGGATCTCCAAACTCGGCCCTCCAGCTGCTGCAGGACTACATCTCCCATACTCCTCAGCCAGCCCCTTAGCTGAAGGAGCATTATGGGAGATGTAGTCCTGCAGCAGCTGGAGGGCCGAGTTTGGAGATCCCTTCTCTATAGGCTTCAGGTCGATCGTTAAACTTTGAGAGTCCAGTGATCAACAGCTCACGCCGTGCAAAGAACTTGAGAAAATCTGGCATACCTTGTTCTCTGTGTGAGTGATCTGGAGATGCTCTGTTGTGAGGAGGACTCAGTGGGCAATCATGGTTGTCACTGTGATCGCTACTCTGTGATCTGTCCTTTTTGAAGTGGGTGACTGTGTCATAGGAATTTGGTAGTCTGGATGTAGATTGCACTGGAGGCTGTCTGCATATGGGATTACTTTCTTGTTTAAAGTAGGGTGTGTGCTCAGCAGGGGTTAATCGCTGCATGGCAGGACTTTGTTGTGGCTTTTCGGCAGGGGTTGATTCTGCTTCTGGTGCTGTATGAAGGCGGTCATCTGACCTAGCATGTTGTAGCACATATTTTGAAGTAAGCAGCGAATTGTCATGATGATCTGGTTTAATCTCAAGTATGTTGCTGAGTCTCTCACTGGTGGGGTTTGCTAGTTCCTCTAATATGTCTGCCTCAGCTACTGCCGCTGCTGCTTCCCTCTCTACAGCCAGTTTCTCTAATGCAACTTCAATGCGTGTTTTCTCAATCTCCATTTGCATTTTCTCTAATTTCATTTGCATCTCTTTTTCGGCAAAGGCAGCCCTTACTTTTGCAGGTCCTGCTTTTGTGCAGGCAATGGCAGCTGCATTGCTGCCCACTGACCTCTTTGAGCTTCTGGAGCTAGCTGACATGTGAGATCTGGTCTCAAATTGTTCTGACATGATGTCCCTGAGTACAGGCTCAGAACTTGTAGTTATTGCTGGTGTTTTGCAGCGGTGTTAGCCTGTTTAGAAGCCGCTGTTTTACTGTTCTGTCCTCCTTACACGTGGTTGAGGTATAATTAGACAGGCAGCTAAACTCTTCTCCCTTAACAATTCATTGAGGCAGACGCTGGGTGCACATTTCAACTTTTATTGTACGGAAGTTAGAGTAAAACTGGGAACAAGAAAATACCATTCAATCAATATATACAGTACATAAAGTATACAATCCTGACACTCTAGTCTAACTAGGGAAAGAGGATTGAACCTACCAGCGATGCTACAGATAGGCTGATAAGCAAGATGGAGCTGGATAACTCTGGGGGTGTACTGGAACTATTAAACTGTTAAAGTAAGATGGCTGCTGACACTTTTCCTGTGACCTAATTTCCTGGCCCACTAGGATGATGGGTAGCTACAGTGGCTCACAAGTAACAATTTGTCTATCCAGCTAGTATGAAACTACCAGGCTGTGGTATGCAAAAGGTCACTAGATAAAGAATGCACCTCTAAGGACAATGAAACACAGTAAATAAGTATCACAACAAAACATAAAAACTTGCTGAAAGGTATAACACTCCCGGAGTTTTTCAAGAAGCAGTTCCATCTTCTGCCCACGGCTCTCCTGCACAGCCAAGAATACCAGCCTTTACAGGTAAGTACCACAGCTTAGCAGTTCGCCTTATGGCAATGAACGCTAGCACTACCACCCCCTCTATTTATAGCGCAGATTTGCCCCTTTTCGAGGCGTCTCGAGGGGCTCTAAAGGTGTCCTCAAGGCAAAGGCGGCAAACTGCTAAGCGGCGCGCGCAACTTCCCAGTTATATAACTCAGCTATTTTTTTTTTAATAACAGCTGCTTGAACTTTTGAACCCTGCCTAATAATCAATAGCTGACCTTTATATCAACCCGACCTCCTATCCCCACAACTACATGCTGCCCCGCGCTATTTAAAATAGAAAAAAGGCTCCAGGCACTCAAGGGTTCCAGCTCAGGCAGGTTTATTGAAGGAGAAGGACAACAACGTTTTGACCTCACAATGAGGTCTTTATCAAGTTAACCACACAAGCAAGAGTAAGAGTTTAAATAGCACATATCAATAAATGGATAGCCAATCAAAAGACCGATCTAATCTAACACCATATGTATTATAATTGATAATCATGCATTAACATAAGTAAATATTCAAAAGTATACATCCCATAATAAATAAATGAGATACTTGCAGATGTTAAAAGAAACCAGTAACAAATAAAGAAATATTATTAAGATCCATATGGATTAAATAACCAAAGGGAATATATTAATAAAATACCCATAAAGTATGTGCAGTCAGTGTATGTAATAGGCACTTACAGAGATTTAACTAGTGCAGTTCCATGTAAAAAAATCAGTGTTAATACTCCAAAAAAGAGTGTGAATTAAGTTAAACCAAATAACCAAATCGGCAAAAGCAAATATGCTGATTAAAATAAGAAAAAAAACAAACATTTGTGAGCACTAAAGTGTGATGACATTCTGCGCATGCACAAGCTTATTCTATGCATGCGCAAGAGCATTATCTCTGATAAAGTAGTGCAGGTGTAATCATAAAGTGCAATAGCATTACCAAGTGCATATATCATCAGATCACCATCTGTTATCTTAAAAACCAGACAAATAGTAAAAAGACAATATCTATTGTGAGGGAATAAATAGTTATATGACACATATTGTGAATAAAACAAATAAAAGTCACTGGTTCTTATAATATAGATAAAAATAATAGTTTGTCAGAATGTATGTCGCAATTTCTCTAGCCAACTCTTGAAGAGATCTTGCATGGCAGACAGTGAAATAATTTTTGACTACTAGGCAATTTCAGCACGAGAGGTATTGGTACCACAACCAAGTGCCCCAGTGATCGTTATACACAAGATGAGATGAGTGTTGTGTATATATTGGAACTGCTTTTATGCACAGGACATTTGGAAAAAGGTACGACCGCTTTTTAAACGGATTTGTGGCCTTGGGTTTTTAAACTATACAGTCGTTTTATATGGCCATTTTACTTGTCCAACAGCTGACCAGTCTTGCGTTTTATGGATAATGATATATTTTATAAAATAAGCAATTTGGAAGACCAGGAATGTTTTATTGCTTAAGAAAGTATATATCGACCCTTCCGTATGTGTTAAGATGGCTTTAAGCAACATGTACACACACACTTTTTAAAAGATTGTAAAGTATGGGTTCCATGAAAAAAAAAATACTTTGGTGCCTTTATATGTGGAACATTTTACTTGGAATGGACTGAACTTCCCAAAGACTTTATTTATTTTTTTGCAATTTTATGTAAAATGTTTTAATTAATGTTACCATTTTAAATGTTCCATTATATCCTTTAACCAGTTGTAAAGTATTTATTTATTGTACTGTTGCATATAGTTAATAAAATATCTGCTTCATGTGCTGTTCCCTTTTGAATTCAACCAGTTTTTGACCCGGCTTGTCCTCACTTTGCTCTTGGCTCCTGATTTGGCTCTTATTCATGATCTCATGCTATTGGTCCAGCTTGTTCTGACTCTGCTCCTGAGTTCCGATTCAACATAGATTCGTCTTTCTGGTTCCGACCTGGCTTGCCTGTCTGAGGGCTCGCTGCCATGTGTCCTGTACCCTGGCCTGCGTGAGTGCTCCCTTTTGTGTGCCTGATGCCCTGTCAAGACCAGTTCTGTGTTCCACTTACCTGTCTTGTCAGCTTACTCCATTATTACATTGTAGCAAAATAATATCCAGCCTTCAGTGTGTTTTTTTGCCTGTCTGTACCTGTCAATATCCATCGTGGGGTACAAACAGAGTAACCGTGAGAAGGGATCTGATATATGTATGGTCCTATCCGGTGCTCCTATCAGTTTGTTCATGGGTGTTCAAGCTATACACACAGTTTTTGGTTTAAATTCCCTTACTCTCCAGAATTTAACCATTTTATTCAGGAGTATATTTCCCCTTCTTTAAAGAAATCATCAATTCACATGGTGCAATTTTGGCCATGTACTTGGTAACATTTCTGCTAATTTTTGTTCATTAAACTGCCGTTTTAAAAAAATATACGCACAGTAAAATAAAATTTTATATAATATTTATTAAATATGCTCTTAAATTACCATTTATACAAATACATGAAACATAATGTTATGGTATAAAAAATACATTTAAAAAAACCTATGTAAAATAATTCTCCCAATATCTGTGTCCAGCACAGAAACATTGGAGCTTATGTCAGGAGCTCTACTCCGCCTAGAACAACTAGCATTAAAGTATCCACAAATATAGGTATGTCAACAAAGGACAAAAAATGCTTCCAAATTTGTACCACCTATGCATTTTTCAATTTCTACTATAGAAACATTCACATTTTATTTCAATTGTTAATCCAAAAAAAGAGGCTCATGTCCACAACTTAACCAAATAGTATATGGGAAATGTGCAAGATTTCTACAGGGTCACTGTAAACTCCAAAATTTAGTACATCACAATCATCTATAAGGACTATTAATCAGGAGTGGTTAATAGCTAGCACAAATACATATTCTTAACAAACTGAGAATGTTTACCGATGTTTTATTGAGCTTACCATGATCCTGTAGGTCATAGGCCAAGACCCTTCTTATCTGTTATAAATATTTGGTGGGTATTGTTGACATTTAAAATACCTTAGCATCTTTAAGCAGATGTCTGGAGCTACAGCTTGAAAACGATTTAATGCAATAATAGTTTTTATCCAAATTACCATTGTTGTGGACATTAAGCTTCAAGCCAAACAGAGCAAAATAACATTATGTTTGTATTATTTAGATTTTTTTTAAAAGAAAATTGATTTATACAAACTAGGCTCAGTGTTACTATGTAGAGACCAAGTGGTCAATTATGCTGATACTTAGCATTTATTTGAGTATTATTATAGGTTATTTAAGATCATTGAATTGCTGTACATTGTCCATCCTCTCAAAGGCATTGCTGTGTGTCCGCTACCTTTTTACAAGGAAGTCATAACCAAAGTCCACTAGGGATAGCAATGTAAGGTTACATGCAATGCTTAATATGTTTGTGCAGTCATATGGATATTTTCCTGGCATTTCACTTCGTGAAAACAGTAATACTTGATTCCTGGAGACAACCAGTCACTTAATTTTGTAGATGACAGGAACACTCAAGTTTGGATGGTCAGTTCCCAGTCTTTCACAGTCCTTATTTATTTCTACTGAAACTGTAACCCTGTGGAAAAAATGCAGAACAATTTCAGGAATTCTCTGCAGATATTTTATATGGATAACAAGACTAGAACATTCCCATATTCCTTTTTCTGAGGGAGGGTGGATAGAACATGCTAGTTAGGCAGATATTAAATTATTTTCATGTTCTTGTACAAGTCTAATTACTCAATTACCATAATAAATGTATTGCCCACATCCTTTGCTTTATAGAGATTTTGCATTGTATGTAAGAAAATGCAGCAAGAACCTTACTCACCATATACATATCACTCATTTCCATTAAGTTACTTTGCAGAGCACTGAAATGAAAATTGAAAAGTTCAATGTGAAAGTTCTACTTTAAAATTTGGAAAAAGAGGTAATGTAGCAGTAAAATTGACTATAAAATGGCAAAAAACATGTTTGAGAGAGGGTGGATAGAACATGCTATTTGGGGAGATACCAAATTATTTATATTTTCTTCTAAACAGTCTAAACACCCAATTACAATAATACATTTATTATCTCCATCCCATGATTTACAGAGATTTTGCATTGCAAGAGACTAGACATTTGTATGAATTGCAGATTTACCAAATTGTTATGAAAATGATTTTCCCATTTTATGATTTACGTCATAGACAGCAGAATTTATTTAATATAAAGGCTGAACTATTGACCTACTGGTCAGTAGTTGTCCTAGGATCCCAACAACAACAACAACAACAAAGTTGCTATACAAGCCATCTTAGCCTGAGGCGATAACAGCCAGTTCTTGTGTTATTGGTGTTGCTTAGTAACATATAGGCAGAGACACATTTTGTTTTATTCACATGTGTGTAGGTATAGGATGTGTTAGTGATTGTAGTTTGCATGGTTACAACCGAAATATTGTACACCTTTTAACGGAAAAAACTGTTACTAGTTTACAATTGATACGGTTGCTATTTACATAGCAACCCATCAATACTATACTAAAAAACACCTTAAAAAGAACCATACACAATGTGCTGGTGGAACTTCAATCCAGGGCTTGACGGTGCCTGGATCCAGAGGGCTTCACATAGACCTGTCTGTAAGCGCCCTGGGATATAGACCGGAATCCTTCCAACGTTTCATCAAGTAGTCGTTATGACCACCGGAGTTCCACTTGATATTGTTTTGCTGGGTTTCTTCATCATCTCTGTAAGCTGACCATCTACCGAAGCTAAGTATTATTATTTGTTTTACTGTAATCTGTTAAGACTGGTGTGTGATTTTAATTGTGTGGATCATTAAAGTATAATTACCATTCACCACAGTATTTAAGTATTTCTCACCATATGATCGACTGGAATACCTAATATTATATACCATTTGTATATCAAGATACAGAGTGTATATAGATTTAATAAAATTTATTGTTGTTATTAAGGTTCCCTGATTACCTTAATTAAATAATTTAAAGTTAGAATCAGGCCACAACCACAACAATTGGCGTAGTCGGCAGGATCCACTTGATTGTTGGGAGAATTATTTGTTGTTTTGCAGTAAGATTTGCTTGTTGTTACGGTGTGTTAGTATAAAGATGTTTGCTTTGTTTAAAAAGAGATCACCAGCTGTGGGAAGGCAAGAACGGTCTAAGTATGGAACTATTCCTGAGTGGGCTAGTTTCGGTTGTTGGCAGTCTGTAGCTCAAGAGTTGATTAAATATGCCGCCCCAATATATCCTGAGACTGGGACAGAGTTGGGAAACCACGCTTTGAGGTTGAACCTGAGTGTGTATGGTAAGAATGAGCGAAAGGCTGCGAGTGAGACAGGATGGATTATTATGCAGGCACTGCAGAGAGAAGTGCAAAAGAGGTTAGAGTTGGAAAGTAAGTTTCAATCTTTGCAAGATGAATTGATAATGACTAAAGAATGTATGCATAGCAATGCTGCACGGGCTACACAGCTGGAAGATAAGTGTGCAACTTTGGTTGTAAACAAAATTAATAAAAAGAGATACCAGAAAGGTAAAAAACCTATGCCAGTCACTAAAGTTAAGGCAATGGTTATGAATTGTGGATGGGATGATGAATCATTTATGTCTTCCTCAGATGAGGAGAATGAGTATGTTATTGTTTCTGATAGTGAGAATGAAAAGCAAAAGGCCCGCCCAATAATAACTCAGCAACGGAAACGTAAGATTCACAGAGACCCTGATGGGAATCTAGGAATGCGTGAAACTGCACGTGATGAAGTGAATGAGGTTGTGCGTGGGTACACTCAAACTGAATTAACCGAACTGGCAAAGAATTTTAAGCAGAGTGTGGATGAGAGCATTGGAGAATGGCTGCTTAGACTCTGGGACTCTGGGGCAGATAGTGTAATGTTGAATGCCACAGAAGCAGTTGCTATGGGTCAGATTTCTCTCCATCCACAGGTTCGACAGGTTTTGAGGAAAGTTAGAGAGATTAGAGGGAATTTTCCTATGCTAGATATGGTTCGCCATGCTATGTTACAAGTGTTCCCTTCCCATATAGATATTGAACCTACTACTCCTTGGTTTACAATAAAAGAAGCTATTAATAGAGTAAGGATTATGGGTTGTGTTGCTGGTATGGATACTGATAACTGGGAGGGACCAGATATGGAAGATTTTACAGCTAGTATGCGATCACGTTTCTTAAAAGCTGCACCACTGGCTATGAGACCTGCTCTGTTGTCATTGCTTAGTGGGTTGGGGAGTGCTGGAAAAGTACATCAAATACTGCATTATTAGCTGAAGTGGGAGAATTAGAACAAGAAATGAGGCCTAAGAAGGGTGTGTTTAAAGCAAATAAATCAGGAGAGGTAACAGAGAGAGGGACACCTAGTGGAAGGATTAAGATTTCTAGAAAACAAATGTGGATTGATTTGTTAAAATCTGGGCTGCCCCGAGAGGAAATAAATGGTATTACAACCACTGAAATGTTGAAAAAATGGAAAGAGGTTGTAAAAGGCAATGTGCAGAAAAATATGCAGGTTCAGAAAATGGGTGACATTGACGCATTTGAGGAAATACATAATAAAACACATCACCCACATAACACAATCGCAACAGCTAAGACAAAAGATAAAAATAGTGTACAGACAAAACCCCTTTACCCTACAGATGACTTGTTGATTCACGAACAGACTAATTGGGCAGATGTAACACAATATTGACAAGATGGCAGATCTCCGGTAGTACATGTGTCATCAGTATCTGCTGGAGATCGTCGCCCACATGTACCATTAACTGTTTGGTGGGGAAGGGGGAGGGAAGCAACCCAGGTACTAGCATTGGTAGATACTGGGGCAGAAGTAAGTGTACTTCATGGTAATCCTTCAAAACTGTCAGGACCCATAGTGAGGGTGGAAGGTTTGGGTGGGAGGATTACAAAAGCAGTGCAGGTTAATGTATCACTATCCATAAACAAAGGCCCCAAATTTAAAGCAAATGTTTTGGTTACAGAATTGCCAGACAACATTTTGGGAATTGATGTTCTTATGGGACAAAGTATTCAGACACAATGGGGGGTATTTACTTTCGGGTTTCCACACAAGCCATATTACCTTAGACCAGTCAAGGATATTGTGCGGGGACATGCAAAGTGGACACCAGTGGTGATTCCTCCCCCAGATATGCCGGTTTGCTTGAAGCAATACCGACTTCCTGGGGGACAAAAAGAGATTAGTGAAACTATTGCTAAACTTTTAGAATCCGGTGTAGTGCGACCCGCAATAAGCCCTTTTAATGCGCCCGTGTTTCCTGTTAAAAAGTCTGAGGGCTCTTGGCGTTTGACAATAGATTATCGGGGATTAAACAGAGTAGCGCCTCCTTTGAGCGCAGCTGTCCCGGATATTGTCACTGTGATTGAAAAAATAGCCAAACAGGCCGGAGCATGGCACGCGGTAATCGATTTAGCAAATGCTTTCTTTTCGATCCCCATTGCACCAGAGTCACAGGACCAGTTTGCTTTTACTTGGGAAGGAAGCCAGTATACATTTCAAGTACTGCCACAAGGATATCTACATTCTCCTACCATCTGTCATGGATTAATAGCAAGAGACTTAAGCACATTAACCCTAAAGACTCCTATATTCCATTACATAGATGATATCATGCTTACAGGAACTAAGGGGGAGGTTGAGGAAGCCCTCCCAATGCTGGTAAATCATTTGACTGGAAGAGGTTGGGCTATCAACAAGGATAAAGTACAAGGACCTGCTACAGAGGTAAAATTCTTGGGTATGCTATGGACAGGTCCTGTGCGTAAAATACCGCAACCCGTGTTGGACACCATCCAGAATACACCTGAGCCTACTACAATCAAAGAAGCCCAAAAGTTTTTGGGGGCTGTGGGATATTGGAGAGCCTTCATTCCACATCTTGGACTTTTGCTGCGTCCTATTTACAATGTTACTAGGAAAAAGTCTACTTTTGCATGGGGACATGAACAACATACAGCATTTGTTGCAGCAAAGGAAGCGATTATACAGCATCAAGGCCTGGGACCTATTCGTTCAGGAGCTCCATTTCAATTGGATATTATGGTAACTGATAATGTGGCATCTTGGGGATTGTGGCAGCCGCACCAAGAAAAAGGTCAAAGAGCTATTCCCATTGGTTTCTGGTCAAAGCAACTGACAGGTGCTCAGCAGAGATATACTCCATTAGAAAAGAATCTACTGACTGCCTACCTGGCCCTACAACATGTGGAACCTATGACCGGAACAAGCCCAGTAAGTGTAAGGACTGATTTGCCTATTGCAGGCTGGGTGCGTGATGATGGACTACCGTTAAAGACAGCCGTGGCACAAAACCAGACGTTGATGAAGTGGAAGTGGTACTTACAAGAAAGAGGTGGAATCAAAGCAGGCGAGATTAAAGAATTAACAAAGCTTCTCTCTGGTTTAGTGACTTATGAAACCTTATCGCACCCCACTCTCAGAGAGGTACCAGTGCTACAGCCTTCCCCAATCAAATCAGCTCCACCTTATGAGCAACTGAATGAGGACCAGCGAATCACCGCATGGTTTACAGATGGGTCAGCTGTCATGACGTACAAAGGAAGGAAGTGGACTGCTGTAGCATACAACCCAAAACAACAACTTATTATTCAAGAAAAAGGAAACGGAGGTTCAAGTCAATATGCTGAACTGGTTGCCGTATCAATGTTGCTTGAAGAAACAGAAGATCATCAGATCTTCATCTACACTGACAGCTGGGCAGTATACAAAGCGTGTACAACTTGGATGCCCGCTTGGAAAGCTAATAAGTGGCTTATTCATGGTAAACCAGTGTGGGGTGGAGAAGAGCTGTGGGAGAAGGTCTGGAATACATCAAACACCCGTATAATCCATATGGGTCATGTAAGTGCTCATATGAAAGAGACTTTAGGAAATGAAAATCCTAACAACACGGCTGACAAATTAACAAGAGTACATCAAGCAAAAAATGCAGACCCAGTGGATCCAGTACTATTAAGGTTGGCAGCTTGGGCCCATGACATGGCAGGCCATAGAGGAAATGCAGCTACACTTGAGTGGGCACGAACAAGAGGATATCCAATTACTTTTGAGATGATTACACAAGCACAAGCAGCATGCCCTACCTGCAGTGAAATAAAAAAATGGCCTCTAACTAAGCAAGCTCATGGACATTTAAATAGAGGTAAAAAAGCTGGACAAATTTGGCAGTTAGATTATATCGGTCCATTGCCAAAAGGAAGAGGAGGACTGATATACTGTTGCACTGCAGTGGACACGTTTTCAGGACTGCTAAAGGTTTTCCCTTGTAAACATGCCAATCAAGCATCAACACTCCAAATGTTACAAAGTATAGTCACTGCTTATGGACTACCATCAGAAATACAGACTGACAATGGAACTCACTTCACTGGACAGCTCATCCAGCAGTGGGCTCAAGACTCTGGGATACAATGGATATATCACATCCCCTATCACCCCCAAGCCTCAAGGTTGATAGAACGGTGCAATGGGCTTCTAAAAGAGCAAATTCGCAAGCTGACCCCAACCAAAACACTGAGAGGGTGGGATCGGGTACTTCCACAAGCAGTAATGATATTAAATAACAGACCGATAGGAAGGTTTTCACCCTATGAAAGACTGACTGGTAAAGCAGATACGCTGACAGTAGCACTAAGACTGAAATTTATAGGGACACTTCCTGTACAGGTGGGAAAAAACAAATTCAGGGTTAACACTCAAAATGTGATCAAGGTAGAAGAGGGAGGAGAATGGCTAACATGTAAATTATCTATAGGTGGTCAGGTACCTGAAGGGACAGAAGTGATTCTCCAACTGACTGATGAGTTATGTAAGAATGAGTGGATGACTTTAGGGAATGTTAACACAAAATCAGAATTTTGGGAAGCTTCACTTACTCGGGAATCATCAGGGGTTTTAACATTAGGAACAGAGTTGGGCATTCTATCAATCTGGATACCCAAGCCACTCCTGATCACATGGGATAAAAGTAACCCAATGCAAACAGGTTCCAAAGTGTGGGTCCTCCCGACAGCTGGTAATCAACAAAATAGACAGGCAGGTGAAGTAATAGCTGATGGGCCTGGTGATACTAAAGCTGTTTTGTTAAGAGGAGATGCTCACCCTGTCTTCTTTCCTTCCAACAGGCTTGTGGCGATTTAAATCCAATGGATCCATGGTCATCAAATTCATATATGAATTTACTGGCGAGATACTCACGAATATCAAATACTACTGAATGTTGGATATGTGGAGCCATTTCTTTCAGTGAGGAAGGTGGATATCCATTTATCGGTGTTCCGTGGACACTGGAAGACTTGAAACGAATCAATACAACTGGATTCGGCTGGTACAGAGA
>VKOC01032591.1:0-14226 GCA_009364415.1 Spea multiplicata | reverse complement strand
ACCAATTTATGAAAACCTCAAGTTAACCTTTTCAGTGCAGTGGAATCTTTTTATCTATTTTCGAAATTAATAGACCTGTAAGGTTGGATTCTCGTTGGTTTAGACTTAAAGTAACAGCCATACCCTTTCTATGGACAGTTTATGAAGCCTCTCCATGTTCTATGTGAAACACTCTGCAGAGTCACCTGGTCCCTTCTCCATCCATGATGTGGCCCTCAAGCCTGTTCAGAAGGCTAATGTTCCAGTGGCACGGACAGATCACGAAGAAGCTCAATTCCAAGCCCTGTCGTTAGGGAGTAATTAATTGGGGACATTGGTAAATGTGACTCATTTGGCTGAATGAACCGTGTCAATGAAGCTAAAACGCAGCTTTCAGGCACACATAGAATTTATCAGCAGATGAGACCCGTTCGGTCATCTAGTGTCTGGCCATTAGTTTCTCAACCCTTAATCAGTCTTTGGTCTCAATGATCAATGATCCCTATATGTGAAAACTGGTTACTATACATCAATACTGTCCACTCCAGTACTGTAAGAATGGGAAGACATGCTCATTTTTGGAAGAGGAGACGCTCTCTCACGTATTATCTCCTGGATGTGTTAAGTTTCTGATTGTTGCAGTTGGCTCCGGTTGGGTTGACGAGAAGAGAGAACACCAGGATGGGGAGTACTGAGTTTAGGGCACAGTAATATATATTGATGCAAAACAGGATAGATTCATATAGAGGGGTCCCCAGGATTTCGTATTATACCAATGCCATGCAGCTGTTAAAGTTTCCGCAATACAACGGGTTATTGGTATAAAGCAAGCACAACATGTAACACAATTCTATTTGATTTGACAAAATTAAAAGTGTGGAAGTTTAATTCCTAGTGAGTAGCATGTCAATACATCACTCACAAACTCATATTCTAGTATTGATGAATGATCGGGGTATTTCTACATCATGGTATAGGTAGAACACAAACTCGGGATCTGGGTTTCTCAAATTCTATATATTATGCTCCGTTGATGGTTGGCTTACAGGGAAGATGCGTAACACTGGTCAGTGATGGCTAAAAAGAATTCACCAGAACACCCTGTTCCATGGAATAGGCATGGATTTGCTGAATCTATAGACAATATAAGATCACTTATGCCACACGGCAGCGTAAATGTCTGCCGTGATAAATTAAACTTGGACAAGTTCTGGCTATTCTTTAGATTAATGTGAAATGTTTAATTTCTACCCAAACAACTTTTGGATTCGGCAAGGTGAATGATTGTTAGTGAATTACAGATACCATGACGTCCCAGGAGCTTTCTACTCAAGAAATCTGAATGTAGGTTCGATGTGCTATCTGAACAAATCGGCCCATTGGATGCAGCTTTGCAGCAGTCCTTTCAAGCTCTCAAAACTCACTAACATCAGGTGGCACAGGGCATTAAAGTGGGCAGCACCGTCATTGCCACTGGAAGGAATACCTGGTATTTTTGTATAAATGGCATCTAGTATTCAATATGTCTGGTTCTATAGATAGGTCAAACACCAAGCTGGTCATGATGAGCTTCCTGCTAAGCCTCTGGTGCAGATCTGGCTGGATATATTCTCAGAATCATCCAGGGTTGGTTGTAGGTGCGTTACTCCGACTTCTTTGGGCACATACAGTTTCCACATAAGGTGCATACACAAGGAAAATAATGTCAAATTCACACTTTTACACTACCAGTCCTTGGTTTACAATGATCTTAGCTTGATCCTGTTTGCCTATTTGCTTCCTAATTTGTTGTGTTTGTCATCTAACCTACTGGTTTCGACCTTGGCTTGGGCTTGTTCATCAAGCTACTGATTCAGCTTGGCAGTCATCAGATCTCTTGGTTTGACCTCAGCCTGTTCCTGGCTATTCTCCTGTTGTTCTCCTTTTTAACTAAGTTGCTTAGGTACAAACCTCAGCTCCCCCTGGTACTATGTTCCATATTTTAAACACCCGGATTGCACACGTCGTGTGCATTGTGACAAAGGGACGGGTAAATTCAGGGCGCAACAAAACATTTGGATATCCCCGCTTGTTTTTATGGGCCCTCAGAAAATTGTATGTCTCAGAAAACTGCCTAATCAAAGCTAGGGTCATGATGGAAAAATCCAGTTTACTTCACTTTATTTTTACTCCAAAGCTGAGCACTTCCCAATTATTGGGTTCCAAGCCGAATATGGGAAAGGCATATATGAGATCCTCCATGTTTGTATAACCCCAACGGTGCATGCCTTCTGTTTGTTCCTCCTCCTAAGATTCTGCCATCTATTGTCCCATTGTCAACAGCCTTCAAGGTTTCCATGGTCGGTGCCATTTTGTACATTGATACACACACTGGAAAATATAGACTGCCATATGTACGCAGCAATCTTTAAATACTTGATGCCATACAGATTTAATCTCAAAACGTCATCCTGTGTAAACAGGGAGTATCAACAAGTTTCACTAACAAAGCAATATTCTGTTGTTTCATACCTGAGCCAACAAATGTCTTGGCTATTTTTAATATACACAGAAAATCCCTCTGCATCCCATTTAGTAACAGTCTGCGTCTATTCTGGTTCATGGATTTCAGTTATATGCCCGTGCTTTTATCACAAAGCGGAGCAAGAACGATCTCAAGAGTTTATCAAGAGTTTATACGTAACGACTGACTTGGAATACCCATTGTATAGACACTTGTGTAGGGTCTGCTTATAGATTTTCACAAATAACTTGTATACTTTTGTGTCTATATCACTTCCAGAGCACAGTCCATTATATATGAAATATGAGTACTGTGGCATGGATATGTTAAAATAGTAATGAGATTGGGCTGTGTATAACATTAAGGCGATTTACTCTACAAGGCTGAAGTATTTAAAGACAACTCCAAATCACGGAATTCAGGGAGATCAGAAACAGGTAATAAAATCTAAACAAATATTATTGACAGTTGCATACAGGATGTTCACATACAGCACATCTGGCTCACAAATATACAATAGGTGCCGCTTAGTGTGTTTTGGTATGGAAGTGCAGTGTATGAAGCTTTCTGTGCCTTCAAGCCAATGATTTAGCACAGGGTTAGCAGCACCCCTTTTCTCAGTGAAACGCAGTAAAAACTCAGGGTTATAACTGGAACTGTGTGCCATTAGGAGCCCAGAAACTAACACTACCACACACACACTGCCATCTATACACTCACACTACCACACACACTGCCATCTATACACTCACACTACCACACACATCTAGAAACTCATGCTAACACACACTTGCCATCTATACACTCACAGCTACCGACACTGACATCACAACTCTAAGCTAACACACACTGCCATCTATACACTCACACTACCACACACGACATCTACAAACTACATGCTACACACAATGCCATCTATTCACTCACACTACCAACACACATCTACAAACTCAGTGAAACAACTGCCCATCTATACACCACACTACCACACAGACATCTACAAACTCTGCTAACACACACTCGCCTTAACAGTTCACACTTACCACACCCACACACTTAGAAACTGCATGCAACACACACTGCCATCTTATACACTCACACTACCACACACCAATCTAGAAACTCATGCTAACACACACTGCATCTATACACTCACGCGACTAGCCACACACACACAATCTAGAAGAAACTGCATGCTAACACACACTGCCATCTTACACTCACCTACCACCACAGCATTCTACAAACTCATGCTACACACACTGCCATCGAACATCAACTACCGCACACACACATTAGAAAACTCATGCTAACACACACTGCCATCTATACACTCACACTACCTACACACCATTACAAATCATTGCTAAGACCACACTGCCATCTATACATCACACTACCACACCATCTACAAACTCATGCTAACAACACTGCCATCTTACGAGCTCACACACAACACACACATGCGTAAGCTCTGGTTTAACACACACTGTCCATCTATACACTGCGCACTACCACACTACACATCATTCGAGAAAGTCATTGCTTAACACACTTTACTGCATCTATACACTCACACTACCAACAACACATCTTACAACTCCATGCTAACACACACTGCCATCTATATACTCACACTACCACAACACACATCTAAAAACTCTTGCTAACACACACTGCCTCTATATGACGTCACACTACCACAATACATTCACAAGATTGTAACTCGAGCTAACACACAATGCCAATCTATACACTCACATCTTACAACACACATTCGAGAAGAACTCATGCCGGAGAACGACGTGCGTACATCTTTATAACGCACACTACCACCACACATGCACAAACTCATGCAACACACACTGCCATCTTATTGATTACTTCACTTTATCTGATCACATCACACATACTTAGAAACTCATGCTAACACACACTGCCATCTATACACTCACACTACCACACACACATCTAGAACCTCATGCTAATACCCGCACACACACCCAGACACTCACACTAACACACAACACACCCAGTTACACACAGTTGTACAAACAGTTACACGTTCAGTTACACACTAACATACCCAGACACACATATACAATAACATCAACATAACCAAACACTTATATTAACAGACACACACATACCCACACACTAATGCTACCCACCTACCCAGCAAAGCCTCATCCTCACTATTTAGTGCAGCCATGCTACTAATGCTACGTCCTGATAAACCCTGCATCTTCCAGGAAAATAGGGAAATAAAGCAGTAAATCAAAGGGGAACTCCTAGTATCAGATTAAAATGAGATTTGCAAAATATTGAGCTGTCTAAGTTTTTTTAAACAGTTTTGTTTTTTGAATAACAATGTTTTCAGGCAGCTCCGTATCAGTCACGTGTTTGTTCTGGTTCTAGCTAATTACCTCAGCACGGTCTACGAGACAAACTTCTTATCATACTGCATGCGGTAAACAATAGAACGACTCAGTTCTAATCGCTCAGCTGGACACTCCGAGTAAAAAAAACTTATGGCGACACAGACTTCATTAGTATCACAGTAAAGAATCAGCTCAGAGTGGTGTTTGAGCATAGAAAGTCATCCAAAATACAGTGTCACGTTACTAAAATCGCCTCCAGAAAAAGATGTCACGATACATTAGCTTATATGTTAAATATTTTTCTATGTTGGCCAATAGGCATCAACTTGTTCCAAAAACTCACTCTTAAGACTAAGCTTAAGAATAGAAGGTACTTTGCTGCCCCCCAGTGTTCAAAGAATACAGCTGCAGCTTTCCACATTTCATTGTACCAAAATTACCTATAGTGACTTTATCACCTATTTATTTTGTTTCATGCAAGTACCATTTACGTTATTCTGTAGATTGCTGCAATTATACACTTGTTATTGAAACAGATCTAATCTGCCCATTTCATGCTGCTGTAAAAGCTTCACACCTTAGTTTGTCCTTGGTCTTGTCTTATGTTTAGGATACTTTTATGCCTCTCCCACGCATGTTTAAATTCCTTCACGGTACGAGGTTGTTAAAGAGTCAACATCTAATGGTATAACTACAGCGGTGTAATAATGAATACAATACTTTTCAAATGCAAGCGTAGGAAGGAAAAACAAGTGTGTGAATATTTCTGGGCTCAGTAACCTCGAAGGATCCCCTTCCCCCATCATATATTAGGTGGGGTTTTAGAGTAAAGTGGGTGAGATGTGGCTGATATATAGACAGACGTTTAAAGGTATGTCTTGGAAGTCTTGGAGTGAATTTACTATGGGGAGCATTTTGGGAGAATTTTGGTTTCAGCTCCTTCACTTCACCATTGCCGGCCCTATATAACATATGGCTAATGTATAGCTTTCATTTCTAACAGCCCACTAATATACATAATTGGGAACTCTCTGGGCTTGACTGCCATTGAAAATGTTGGGAGGTATGGTGTTAGCGTGGTAGCGCCGCTTGCGCTGCTGTAATTTCCTGTACATCAGCAGCATTGTGCACTGTCCACGAGCTGTCAAACCCGTCTTGTAACCCGCACCCGGCCCTTCTTCCCATGTTTCCAAAGTTTCATGGCCTGTCAGTGTCCATCACTGCAGCGGCTGGCACCACACAAGTGACTACACCAACACAGAGAAGAGAGCGCGGGCTAGAAGCAGATCCCTGAAGACTGCACTCTCCCTTAATCTTTACAGTAGGTCCACACTGTATTTGCAGGTATAGATTGAATAAATAACACACAAACCCAGCCTTGTATGTATAGATCAACTGAAAAATGACATGCAAGCTCAGCATTGACGGTATAGATCAAATAAATAATGCATGGAAACCCTATAATAAATATAGGCATAGGCACCCAGATTGCATCCACAGGATTTGCCTCAGCACTCAGATTACACACAGACACGGGATTTGCTCAGATTGAATGAACAAGATTTACCCAGCACCCACTATGCAACCACAGTGGTCTCCTCTCAGTCTAGGCCAGGTGAACGCTTTATTCATTCTAACCCTTTAGGCCAGAAGCAGTAACAGAAATGGATACATTGTCAGAACACACATATATACAAACACAATCTCTCTCTCCTTTCTTATAATCCTCCCATCTAATTATCACTTACCCCTTTTATCTCCCCTTTTCTTTAATCCCTGTCTCATTATTTCTTCCATTTCTATTCTTTCTCTTTATTTCTCCCTATCACTACAATTTCTCCCTGCCACTCCTGTTTTTCTTTTATCACTCTGCTTTCCCATTATCTCTGCACTTTCTCATCTGTCTCCTTTCTCATTCTCTATCCCATCTCTCCCATTTCTCTCTTCCCTGCATTATATCTCCCCTATATATATATCTATCCTATACTATCTATCTCTCCCCTTTCTTCCAATCTCTTACCTTGGTCCTGTGGTGGGAACCTGACATCTGTTCTCCTCCTGCCTGCCACTAGAGGAGCATGAATCTCCTTCTATCCTACCAAAAAGGGAGTGCGAGGTCTGTTCATTCAGATCTCAAGTTTCACTGCTCCCTACACTGTATATGTTTTTGGTATTTGCGTAAAATTTTGGTGAAACCTGGGTGAAATATTCCTGCGCAGCCCAATATCTTGATCACTCAAACTGCACATAGAAGCATAGAATGTGAAGGTAGACAAGAACCATTCGGCCCGTCTAGTCTGCCCATTTTCTCCTGTTCTAAAATCTCAAACCTTAATCAGTCCTTGGGATCATCTTACATTCATCATGACCATATGCCTATACCATGCATGTTTACCACTTCTTCTGAGAGGCTGTTCTACCTATCCACCACCGTCACAGCAAAGCATAGGAACCAAACACTTGCAACCAAACACTCAATGCATTTTTAAAAAGGGTCATTAGAAGAAACTTGGAAATCAGACTCTGTTGTCCACATTTGCCTTGCCAGTGAATGTTGCCAGACCTTTATAGTGTTTACTCTTAGTAACTAGCATGGTTTTATTAACCTAGAGGGGAATGTTGCCTTTTATTGCAGCAGTAAGGTTTGTGTTTGCAATAATAGCAACCTTTCCAAATATTATATAAATGTATTTAAGCCAGAATTTACTGTTATATAATATATTGGGTTTTTTTTTTTCTTCATATCCCAATATCTGTATTTACATTTAGGCACCCATAGGCAAAAAACATACATGGTCTTGGGATTTAACAGAGACAGGTACAATCAGAGCCAGATTGGAATCACAAGGTGACCCTGGCACTTTAAGGCCAGTGGCCAGGGCGATCAGGTGGGTACTGGTGTACCAGGACCGGCTGAGCGGTGGGGGGCACCCTCCCTGCTCTCTCACCTAAAAAGCATGGATGTTGGGCCCTTCTGCTTGGCCGCAGGGTTGAGCTAAAGCGGCCACCGTGAGTTCATGTGTGTGTGTGTCAGTGTGTGATTTTGGACTGTAACGTGTAAACCTAGGGTTAGTGTAGCTGGGAGATGAAGAGAAGGAGCAGGAGAAAAAATGTGTGTGTATGAAAGTATACGGTGTTAGAGTGAGTGGATGTTAGAACAAGTTTGTGTGTTAGTATGAATGTGTGTTAATTATGGGGGTCACTCATGCTTACGAGAGGATTGTTTGGTGGGGGTGGGTGGAGCATGGGCGGAGCTATAGGTGGGACAATTGGTGGGGCAGGCTGCTGGGAGGGGCAGGGAAGGACAGGTTTTAAGGCTGTACTGTCCCACGAGATTTTTGATGGCGGTCCTGCCAGCATCCTGCCAGCATCTTGCCATATCCAGTGCCGACGGATGGATATGGCAAGCTGCACATTATATTTTATGCTCATGTTGTGTCCGGGATGCCCTATCCAGCATTTACCCAGTGTGCCAGGTGGCCAGTTTGGGCCTTGCTAGCATTAGTAATGCAGGATTGGACTGGGCACCATTTGATTGTTTAAAGGGGCAGAAACGCTCATTTTATTTCTTTGCTGGGATCACAAACATTGGAGGCTGGGGTGAGTGTTTAGAGTTAAAATAAAAGAATATTTTATGATTTACATAGTATAATACCCCAAGCTGTTATAATAAGAGAATCTGTACGGATAGTACTGGGCTCGGGTCCTAGCAGGTAAGGACATGACACGTTCAAAGCAAATAACCCTTAGCAAATTTGTCATCTAACTCTTCCTCTCGAAGGTTTATGACATAAAAACAACACAGAAACTTTTAAGAAAAGTTCTTCCATTTCTATGGTAACAGTAACGGTGTATAAGTGACAAGTGCTCTCTGCAGATATAATGAACGTAGCAAATGTTCAATGTTTAATAATTATTTGTGAGAAGTGATCAGGCATTCACCAGTACTAGGAAAGGTGTTTTGCGAAATAAGTGGAACAGCAGCATTAAGCATTTCTCTCTTTCCGATCTCTGTGTCAGAAGGTCCTTCTTTCTCTTCTCTGAAGTCAGAACTGAAGTGGGTGACATCATATAACCCTCCTCCGCTGCTTGCACTAACTTGCCAGTGTGATTAGCAAATTCCAGGATTTAGAACCCTCCGCATCTGACTCTGTGAGACTCCAAATACTCGTAGGCTCTGACGTTTTAGAATATTTTCTCAACCAATCCCAACACCATAGAAACAGAGAATTAAAGGGCAGATAAGAAGCATTCAGCCAGATAGTCTGCCCATTTTTCCTGATGTAAAAGACTCAGACATTAATCAGTCATAGAGTCAGGATAGCTTTCTGAGATTCAATATCCGGTACAAATTCTGTACCATTAAAGAACCATTTGTATGATCGCCTAATCAGGGCCATATAGGGGATTAAAATTGATAAATGATGAATGTGCCCCCGCTTGCTGGATTCATATGACTGCTACATTGTTATACCCTCGCTGCATGCGGCCACTGGTATCCAGTCAGCGCCAACACACCAAACGATGAATCTGCTGAATCTACTAAAGCAAAGTATGCAGTGCCACTGGGCATTTGCCAGGTATCAACAAGTACCAGCCCGTAGTCCGTGGTTGTGTCTTTATTCTAATGTTGAATGTATCAGTTATCCTTATCTGTTTTACTGTTAGAAAATCAAAATTCCTCAGATAATTAAATCTCAAGTAATAGAAGGGTGCAGTGTAAGTGAAGGGTGCAAAGCCCTTGTAAAATAATCTATATAGAGTTGAAGTTCAAGATCCTTAACCTATGACTGAGATGCTCGATGCTCTTCCTTGATCTCAGCTCTGCATTAGATACAGCACACACTTGGACCTCACAGTGACCCCTTTGAAGCTGCCTTCATTCAACGTCTTGTTTAGCATTAAAGAGTTTAACAAGTTTTCCTGTAGCACGGCTCCCAAGCGGCTGCATAGTTTAGCTTTATGGACCATCCAGCCATCTTTGACATCAGTTCATTCAATGATATGCTTACTCATTAAAAGTCAACTCTTCTGCAAAGTGCAACGTTCTCTGGAACCAGTGGGGTTGTAAATTACTTAACCGATTCAAGAGATCCTAATTAGTATCATTAGATGTTATAAAGCCAAGTATAAATGCTGTGAGGTTGTATATGTATATGCTGTAAATAATCAAGTGTATTTTAACTTATTCCCTCTCCTAGGCAGATTTCCAGATATGTGAAGGAGTAACCTCTAAAGGAATGGATACAATTTAAAAATTATGTGTCTTATTATTTTTTTATTGTCAGATTATATGAGTGCAATTTCAGAAAGGATGTAATTAACTGCTACTAAACTAAACTTTACTATATACTAAACTAAGTATCTACAGCCTGGATAAGCTGTATCATGGATTTGCTTGGGTTTGGGGGCATGCTAACAGTTTGCCATGAACTCTTGGCCGTCAGACCTGGTGGAGAACACAGCTGTAGTTCACAATTATGGTCATTGCGCAATCTATGTCAAATGAGAATTTTTGTTTGCTTGGCATTCGAAGACAGCATTAAATCAAATTATGTCAATAAAACCAGATAAAATCTGCACAGGTGAATCTGAGAACACAGATTAGGTCTCGGGTTTAAGAAAAAAACCCAAATCAGATGTCTCACATGAAAAATTACTATATGTGAGCAGGTACTGCAAGGTTGTCCGTAGGTACTGGTGTTTAGAGAAGGTCAGTTGAGGGAGAGGAAGGGTAGATAATGGGGGGCAGGGACGGAGGAGAGGAAGGGTAGATAATGAGGGGGGGCGGCATTTTAAACTTCGCCCCAGGTGGCATTTTGTCTTGGGCCGGCCCTGCGGAGAACTCTGGGTGAAACATCGCTTCTACTGTCCTCCAGGGCAACACACGAATCCTTCGGGTCATGTGGTCTTGACACGCCCCTCTTCCTACCCATTTCCCCTTTAAGTTTCACGGGAACGCCCACTGACATCAGTGGGAACGCATCCAACATCACTGGGAATGCCCCCAATGTCATCAGGAACACCCGCTGAACTCAGCGGGACCACTGATGTCAGATGGCAATCCTGGCCGCGTCCCGCAAGGAACGGCTCCTGGTAACCGGTGCTCAGAGGTTTCCCGGTGTGCGCATATGGAAAGTACACGGAAGGCTGCCTATAACTGCTAAGGGAATGTGACACTGTCATCCATCACTCAATCACTAAGGTATTACATGTGTGCTTGGGCGGTGTAGCAAATCAAAGCAGTTCTGCGCTACAACATGTCAGCGCATGTATAATGAGACCGAAAACCTCAAAGCGTATACTGTAACAGATCCAGGTCCCCTGCTACAGGAACATGACTGGGACTGCAGTTTTACATTGACTTGCAGAGGTTAAGTTGTGATATTTTGTGTTGTCACCTCTCGTTTCCATTTGTATGCATGTCTCATTATCTAGTCTGCATTTCATTATGTGTTAACTTCATTAATCCCTTTACCACTGCTTGTGTATTTAACGTTGTTTGTGCGATGAGAATAGTCTGGTGTCTGTGTTGTCTGTGTAATCCATCTGTGTTATGTGTTAACTGTGTTAATATGTTCGTGTTGTATGTCAACTCCCCCTCCAAAGGTAACGATGCCCATTCCCTATAAAGTGTGTGTTCTTTAGCATTCTGACTGAAGTCGCCATCTTTCACTATGAGGACAGCCACAGCGACAGCCAGAGACCCTTCAGTCTACCTGTCACCTATGTAATAAAGATAGGGCAAACACATTAATGCATAGAGAAACAGAACTTTGTGAATACGACGGACAGAGAAACTTTAGTAAAATGTGAGTGATTTGGAGTAAAAACAAGAAAGAGATCACAAGGTCACTGACTGATTCGTGGAATTTACCCTGTTATTAAATTGATCGCATTATCAACCACATGGACTATCACGCAGTATCTGCAGATGGGACGTCATATCATGGTCAACAGAGATACTGCACGCTATTCCAAGGACAGCGAGGGATAATCTCTTTCTTCTTTGTTTATGCTACAGTCTACATAACAAAAGCAGTGCCATGCATTCTTTTAAATGGATTTGTGTTAAAGTGCAGAGAATTTTCATGCTATGACATTGGAATGGCTTTGCAATTGATTAAATATCAGGGAAATTTCACCCGATCTTCTCCAAAGGCAGGTCGGGTGCTGCACCTGGATATTCCTGGCCGCATGGTGCGTGAGAATTAAAACGAAACCTGCACCTGCTCTTATCCAGCCGTCGGCCGCACAGACGTCATCAGGCGGCCGCTGGCCTTAAAGTGCCGGGGCTATCTTGTCACCTCTAGTCTGGCCCTGATGATTTGCCGAAAATACTCTTCCAACTCTTCCAGCTAATCAGCCTACAGTATCAAAGCTCACAAGTGTCCATTTTTTTCCTGTACGAACCAGAGCTGGATAAATATAGCATTTAGAAGCCAGACAGAATATTTTAGGAGTCAGCGTAATTTTATCCGGCAACCAGAAAAGAATGCAGGGATCAATATAAAATAGCACACAAAGTAACACATAAACTGCAACATATATGGGGTGGAAAAAAAGGTTAATATCATGAATATTGTGAATTCTTTTGTTGAACTGCAGCAATAAAAATCTGCCAAATAGCCAATTAAAAAGGAATGCATTCAGACGGCCATGTAAAATCAACACATAAACAAAAGGTGGAATATGACTTTAATTCTCGTGTTTTTGGTGTATACATGAGTTGCAGGGATCGGCAAACCGTCCATACACAGATACTGGTGACTGAACCACCATTGTGGTGTCCGCCATCTTATTGGTGCCCTCCAGAGGCGGACTGCCTCTGGAGGGCTACACTTTGGAGGAATCCGCTTTCTGGGGCCCCTATTCCCATGGCTTTTGAGGCTGCCTTGTCACACACTTGCTCACACTTACCCACCAGACGACTGGCTCCACGTGGTGTTGCCCCTTTGATACTATGAGCCTTCTAACTACAGAACCTTGGATGGCTACTACTGCAATGTGGCTGGATTTCTCTTTAAAGCAACTATGGCCTCCAGAGCTCAGGGGGCCTAAAGCATCTGCCCAGCATCCCTTATCATACAATGGCTGAAGAGATTTTGGGAAGAACGGGATTGAGTTTATTAGAGGGAAGAGACTGGAAATGGTGGAGGGGAAAAAATGAGTAGAAGGTGGGGAGAAATAGGTACTGAGGGTACTAAGCATGTATCTAGAAGGAATCAGAAATATTGCCAAATCTAAGTGTGTTATTAAATATGAAGCATGTAGATTGTAAGGTTGCGAGCCGGCTCTCTCCTCCTAATGTAGGGTTTGTCTTAGTCTGTGAATTCTCGTCTTGTCAGACCCCTTGAATATCTGTATTGTATTAAGAGCTGCGTAGATTGTTGGCGCTATATAAATAAAAGATTATAATAATAATAAGTATTAAGCACCATGTGACAGCCTTTAAGATGTTAGCAATAAACAATTTTTCTTCCAAAAAAAAATGCTGTAAGGTTCTGGACACTGCGGGCACTCATCGAAAGCTCCACCAATACACGACCAACCAATGGGAAGGTCCTTCTCTTATACTATTATTTTGATTACTATTAGTATCTGGGAATGAAAATGCTGCAGCGGGATGTGAATGAATGATATGCGTATAGCTCAGCCCGATCCCATTGGGAGTTATTTCTGAAAGGGATTCTGGTGCAGAGTTTGACAAGCAACTGTCTCAACATACCAGCCGACAGAATGTTCCTGCTGATCGGACCATTCCATTGGTAGCTATGGCGATAAGACCGCTTTGCGTCACTTTTTTAAATCACGGTTGCATTTTTGCTCTGTGCGAAGTTGGGCATGCAATATATCCAGCTACCCAGGATATTTATAGTGGTAACGAAGAAATATTCTGCATAAAAATAGATGTATTATTCCAAACATTTTTTAGGGTCGTTGTTGCTTTCTGTTGGGTGCTTCGTTATACAATGCTGTTTGATAATCCCTATCACTTATTAATATCAGTCAGACTATCTCTTCCGTCGTTTCATTTACTATATCCACCTCTTATCTCGTTTTATTGCCCAGAATAACAATTCCACATCATTAATCTAATCCCTCCCTGTAACCCTGCTATTTTTGCCCTATAATCTCTTTTTTTATTGCTTCCCTTTTTGCTCCATACAACCCCTCCCTGTAAATACCTTCATTTAGATAACAGGCATCAATAAAACTCACTTTTTCTTTATAACGCAGCTTCTATTAATTATTACCCAGTTTCAAGCAAAAACATAACACATGTCATGCACGTTGAATATATTAGTATTTATCCCATAGAATAACAATGCGTAACATTATATAGCATAGGGTTATATATAT
>VKOC01032590.1:0-14759 GCA_009364415.1 Spea multiplicata | reverse complement strand
GAAAGCCAAGATTCAGCAAATCAAGGCCCACATCAGTCAAATGCACCCCATCCGACCTAAAATAACCCGGGAGCAACGATTCCAACTCCCGATGCCGAACCACCACACCACCCGACCTCTTGACAAAACTGGCCATCAACTTATTAACCTTGCCACGACATCTGGCAATGGCCGCAGGATCTCGAGCATGCCTCCAACAGATACGAGGAACCATCTCAGACCAAACAATCATAATCCCAGGAACCAACATCCTCAACCGATCGAGATCCTGCTTCATCCTCCTTACCAAATCCTTCTGAGGCACCAAACCTAACTCATTACCCCCGGCATGAAAAAGGAGCAAATCCGGTCGCAACCCTGACTCCAACCTCATCCACACTTCCGAACACACGTCCATCCAACTGAAACCCCGAAAACCAAACCACCGAAGCTTGATCCGGTCCACAGGAAAGCCCAGCTGCTGACCATTAAGACGAACCGCAGCTCTCCGTCTGGCCCAGAACACATAGGAATGGCCCACAATCCAGGCCGTCAAACCTACAAAAGAAAAGAGAAAATTCACGAGAAACTCAATTAATGACAACACCCCCATCAAACCATATAGCCAGGCCGCACATACGTACGAAAACAATCCGACTCCCATCTCCCGATCCTCTTAACCAAGGCATCGCCCAAACCCAAACGTGCTGCCTCCGTAGCCGCCCCAATCCGAAAGGAATGGGTACCATAAGTCATAGGATCCAACCCAATCCGAAGCAGTCCTTTACGGAAAACCTGTAAAAACTGAAAACGAGATAACGCCGATCCATCCGCATGAACAAAGAAAGCACCCGACACGTGCGGCCTTCCTTCCAAAAATTCCACCGCACCCTGAACCGGGCACAACAGCGAACCTTCAAACGGATACAGGACCACCCTGCAGCCCTTACCCAAGACATCCGTCTTGGAACGTCGTAACCAAACCGAGACCATGTCCCCGGACACTACCACATCCTCAGAACGCAATCCCCCTTGCCCTGACGTATTACCGCTCACCAGCTCCCCAATCCTGAACGCCCCAAAGAACGCAAACAAAAAGGCCACCTTAAATAAACAGGCCTCATAACATGAAAAACAAATGCCAGGTAACACCCCTAGCAAATTAGAGAGAACGGGCACCGACACCGGCCGCCTAGAATCCACCCCCCGGCGATTCCTCCGAAACCCCTTCAAAGCCTGCCGAACCAAAAAATGCTTGGTGTGATCCACCCACCCGTTCAGCTTAAATAAAAAGGCCAACGCAGACATATTCTTGTCAATAACCGAAGCAGACACCCCGGAGGAAAATAAACGAAAAACAAACCAGAGCAAAGCCTCCAACTGGTCCGAACCTGAAAGCAAATCCCCAACCACAGCCACCTGCTGATCCCACGCATCCCACACTTTACTGTATGCCGACCAAGTCTTCGGCGCCAAGGAAGCCCTTATGCATCCCGCAAACATTCGGTCCCGAGCCGCCAAATCTCTTCCGGACACGCCTGACCCTCCGCTTGTGCTCCAGGCGCCGCCTCTCGAAACCGCTGCCACTGGAAACGAGACAGAGAATCCGCAACTATATTCAGAAAGCCAGGTACATGCCGCACTCGAAAAACAACATTCAGCGACATACACAACAACACAAACCTGCGAAGCAACCGAACCACCGGACCCGACGCAGCCGACAAATGATTTACCGCCTGCACCACAGACATATTATCGGAAAAGAAAACGACCTTCCGATCCCTCAACAAATCCCCCCACAAAGACAACGACACAACCAACGGAAACAACTCCAAAAATGTTAAATTACGAATCAAAGGACTCTCTAACCACTGAACCGGCCACTGCTCCGCACACCAGCGGCCTCCAAAATAAGCCCCAAAGCCCACACTCCCGGAAGCATCTGTAAACAACTCCAACTCTTCCGCCGTAGCAGCAGCCTTCCGAAAAATCACCGTCCCATTAAAATTCTCCAAAAACGTCCCCCAGACCTCCAGATCTGCCCTCATAGCCGCCGACACCCTGATAAAATGATGCGCCGCCCGCACCCCTGATGTTGCCGTAGA
Organism: Spea multiplicata; assembly: GCA_009364415.1. Lineage (NCBI taxonomy): Eukaryota > Metazoa > Chordata > Amphibia > Anura > Pelobatidae > Spea > Spea multiplicata. The sequence goes on along the minus strand of VKOC01032590.1, from coordinate 12,675 downwards.
CAAACTCCTGCTAAAAATTCTTCCCATAGGAATGACCCGACAAGCAAAATTCAGCCGCCCGATCAATGACTGCAATTGCCGAAGAGTCACCCTTCTAGCGGTCCTCACCACCTCGACACCTTGCCGCAACACTACAAGTTTGTCCTGCGGAAGCCTGCACTCCCCCTTTTCGGAATCAATCTCCAATCCGAGAAAACTCAGACAAGTCGAAGGGCCCTCCGTCTTGCCTGCGGCCAAGGGGACCCCAAACGAAGCCGCCACCCACTCTAGCGTCCGTAATAAATAACCACAATCAACGGCATCCGCCGCACCAACACACAAGAAGTCATCCAAATAGTGAACCACAGATTGACTCCCAGCCTCCTCCCTAACCACCCACTCCAAAAAGGAACTAAACTTTTCAAAATAAGAACACGAAATAGAACAGCCCATCGGCAAACACAAATCAACAAAATATTCACCATCAAAATAACAACCCAACAAATGATGACACATCGGATGAATTGGCAATAAACGAAACGCTGCCTCAACATCAGCCTTAGCCATAAGGGCATTAGGCCCGGCCCTCCTGACCAACTCAACCGCCTGGTCGAATGATGCGTAGGAGACCGAACACAGCTCCCTATCGATATCATCATTAACTGACAACCCTTTCGGATAGGATAAATGATGTATCAGCCGATACTTCCCAGCTTCCTTTTTCGGGACCACCCCCAACGGAGAAAGCCTCAAATTATCCAAAGGAGGGGCCCTAAACGGCCCTGCCATCCTCCCTAACTGCACCTCTTTCATCAACTTGTCCCTAACCACCTCAGGGAACGCTGCAACCGATTTCAGGTTCCTGCACCCATGACCCGCGTCCCTAGGCTGAAACGGAATGAAAAAACCATATTTAAAACCATCCCGCAATAAATCAGCATCCCCGCGCTTACCGTAGCGGCTTAGCCACGGTAACATCGCGCTTAACTTCACCGGAGACCGCCCCAGCGGGAGCAGCTGCTGGTGTGGACCCACTGCCTCCGGCAGCCCCAGACTTCCCTCGCTTGAAACACCTACTGAGTCCATGTGCACCCCCACAACCGGAACACTCATGCTTAAATTTACATCCGGTGCCCCACTTGCACTGGCCCTCATTAAAGAGCCAGCAAAAACCCTTTTTATTGGTAGTGGCCGACGAGGACCCCGGGGCTCCAGCGCCGGCCCCCTGCTGAAAGGGCGAAGCCTTCTGTGCCATCATTAACTTCATCCAGAGCGGCAGGTCCATATGGTCCCACCTCATACCCGGATTAGCCGCTAAACGTTGACGAAACTGTTCGTCATACTTCCACCATGCCAATCCTCCGTAGGTACGGTAAGCCTCCCATATCCCATCAACATAGCAGAACAAAGAGGAACATAAATGCGGCGACTTCTCCCCCAACACACTCGCTAAGATGCAAAACGCCCTCAACCAGTTACCAAACGACTTTGGTATCTTTCGATACCTACGCCGCTTCTCTTCCTCCTCCTTTTTCGCATCCTTTTTATCCTCCTCCTTAACCTCAATAAACTCCTCCAAGGGAAGAAGGGAAAATATTTCCACAAACTCCCCTTTCCAAAGCTTTTCCTTCACCTCACGCTTCAAATGCACACCTAACGGACCCGAAAACGACACGTATGCATTCTGCCTAGCCGACTCCGCAATCTCACCAGCTAAGTCCGACCGCTCAGTCCCCACCACAACATCCTCAGCCAACTGCTCAACCTCAACAACCGCAGCACTAACAGCCGCCTCACCCGCCACCGGCCCTGACATCACCTGCTTCCCCTGCGGAGGGACCCAAACCTGACTACAATCCATCCTCTTCTCCAACCTACCCCAAGACTCAACTAACGCTTTTAAACCAGCAAATAAACTACCCTCCTGTGTATCCAAGCTGGACTCACCACCGGAACCCCCGGCCGCCGACAACCTCAGGGGCACATCCTGACCGCCGCCAACAGACGACTCCGCTGGCCCGGCCGCTGCTCCCGGCAACACTCCTCCTGATCGCTGAACGCCCAGCTCGTCCACCTGGCGCTGCTCCAACCTGGAATGAGAGGAAGAAGTCCCCGGCAACACCATGCGACTAGAAACATCCCGACTGGATCGCCTACCATCCCCAGGCATCGGACTCCCAGATCTGGAACGAGAACGTCTGACTCCCCTGCTGCCCTCTGCATGCTTGCTCCACCGCCTGCCACCATCCCGCCTAGCTGTCCTAGGAACACTGGGCGATCTCCTGTCCCTGCTCCATGCGCGGCGACTAAAACCAGACCGCCGACTGGCCTGTGAAGGGGACCGACTCCTGCGTGACAAAGCACCGCTCACCCGACTAGCGTGCCTGCTCCTCCTGGCTGCCACACCAATTGAGGCCCTGCGCTCCCTTCCAAACCCATCTGCACTCCTTCTGACGCTGGTAACAGCACCCCGTGACTCACTAGGGCCCGCCGCGGCCTCCCCCTCGTACATTCCACTTCGGGCAGGCACACCCCTATCACCCTCAGCCATCCCAGGACCGCGAGAATCACCACTGCCACCGGATCTCCCAGCTCTGGCACCTCCAATAGCACCCCCGTTGCCGCCGGGGCCTACTGCGCGCTGCTCTTCACTCACGCATTCTCCATCACCGACCACGTGTCCCACCAATTCCTCCCTATCACCCCCAGACGTCCCAACAGCGCCCCCTCCACACACGAGGCCTGCCGCATGCTCCTCACCCTGAATCCGGCCATCCGTCACTCCTGGCTCCCTTGATGCAGCACCTGGTTCTCGCCGTCCACCCGCAGGCATTGACAAGCCCCGGGGCCTTCTCCTCTGCTCCTCCAGGCCCGGACGCCGTTCAGGCGGGCTCCCGCACCGCCCCCGACCACGCTTTCTTCCCCCGCCGGCATCCGCCGACGGACTGCGCTCCCGCCGTCTTCCTCCCGTTTCGCCCGGACTCAAACGCTGTGGGGGCCGAGTCCTCCGCACCGGCCGCCGCGGTTCCAACGAAGCAGGCCCAGCAGCGTCCAGCAACGGGCCCAACCGGTCACGGAGCCATGCAGCACCTCTGTCCCTCGTTGCAGCCCGAATCCCGTCCAGCAAGGCTTCCACCTCACGATCCATGGCACCTGCAAGACAAAGAAAAAACTTCCCAGGCCCGGAGATGTCCAAACAGACAACCACAGGTCTGAAAAGCAGATTAAAAAGTGAGCTCACAAAATGGATGCCAGCTATTTATAAGACCCAACCCCTTAAACAGAAAAACCAATTAAATTAGAACAAAACTCCTGGGGCCCACCTCCAAGCCCTGTCAAGGCTCCCTCCACTAAGCTGCGCATGTTCCAGAAGCTTCATTCCTCAGGGCCCATGGCTTCGAGCAACCATTCAGTGCGAGTACTTTCTGCACCTGCGCACAGAGGTCTGAACAGACTATTGCCCATAGCATTCATGAGGTTACCACTGGAGCGGCCTGGTAGAAAGATGTTTCTCAAAGTTTGGTCAAATCAAATCACAACACATAATGATGGGCAGTTCCTGATGTTATTGCTTAATGATTCACGGGGCACCCTGATGATACTGATCTCTTACAATTTTTTAGTCATTCAATTTTGTTTTAACTTTTTCCAAAATGACTTGTTTAAAGAAAATTAAATTCCCAATCATCCTGCAGCATAACTAAGAAACAATAAGTATTATTTACACATAGTTCTCTGCTTGTTAATAGAACAGCAACAACATTGCACAAAACATACATTAGAAACAGAGAAAAATAAATATTAATAAAAATAACAAATAATATTAATAATGAGTCCTTAGCTTAATGTTTTTTTTACAGTGTTATAAAAAAGTAATTATAAATATAAAAAACATCATTTAAGTTTAAACCACAATATCGAGAACAAAAGATTGCCAGCCTCCTCTCTACAGACTATGGGCCCTGGTAAGGAGTACTACTGTGACGGCCCCGGGTTAATCGGTGCCGTCTGTAATAGTTATTTTTTTTATACCTGCATTTCCCGGTATTTGTTGTAATTATTGTGTGTGCTTTTGTTCCCCTGTGTGCTACCCTGTCCATGAGCCACATGTGCTGACCCCAAACTTTTAACCCTGTATAACCCGGACACCATAGGTCCGACCACAGCACTATCGTATGGAGATAACCCACAGGTGGTTGGGGTGCCGACCAGGGGTGGTCTGGGGAGAGAGCCGCTTGTAGATTCCTGGCCGACGGGACTTCCAGGAGAGCGGGGCATAGCCGCGGGTGGGCGCCGGGCCTGCGAGCCGATCACTTGACCTTTTTTTGAAGATTGCCGCCAAAGGACGACAACCAAAGTATACGGACAGTAAGGGGCTCGTAACCTAAGCTTGGTTCGGGACTGTCTGGGCAGGGTGATGTGAACATGGTTTATGGCCTTTTTCCTATGTTGGACTGTATATAAGCCAGTGTGTTTCCCAAATAAAGAGTCCCTAGAGTCTAGAATCCGATCTAGAGAATGGGCAAAAGAAGAATGACTTTATTGATCTGAATTATTCATTGTTTGCTTGTATACTTTAACAATGGGGTTGTCATTTATGTTGAGTTCAACTGAATGTGCACATAACATGATCCCATCTCTGTGTTCATCTACTTATATATTAAGTTTATGATTAATTAGTCATCATAAATATTCTTTAACAGAGCTGATCCTATGATTTTAGGGGTCCTCACAGGAATATTGTGAGCTCTATTTACCAGAAATCGTGTATTCATTTATGGTTCTATAGAACTCTCCCCACCATCCTTTGGGGGGGGGGGTCTCAGGCTGATTCTATGCTAATACCACCCAAAGCCTGTCAAGTGAGAACATATTTCCACTGTCCTTCCACCTCTCAGTTTAACAATGAAACGTAAAATAGCTTTTCTATTCTATATATTGTTTGCATTAAGGGAACGCTCCTACATTCTATCTACCCCTCTTACATCCTTCCAACAATGAATCCTGTTTCCAGGTGAACCTGACTATGTGCAACAAACATGGATGGGCTTCAAATGGATTTGATGAAAGAACTGATCTCATGTTGGAACTAAACCTAGATGCCACCAAACCTAACGCACTATTGGTTATAAAGCTAAAAACACAACAGATTTTGATAAGAAAATAAGCAATGTTAGGCTGTATTAAGAGTTTCTTTAGTGGCTCTGTGCATCCAAAATATTGGGTTTTTAAGCTTTAAATTAATGACCCAGTAAATATGACCTTTTAAAATGATGCCATTTTGTAGTGAGAAACTAGCTTTGAACCCCCAAATTCAAAATGCATATTTGTTTTACAAATGTGAAAAAAATGTTGTGTGCATTGCCAATACCAAAAAAATGCTGAGATTATCAAAACACATGTAGTATCAACACTATTTGCAACCGGAGATTGTTATTTCCTTCAGACGTGTAAAATGGTGTCCCTTTCATAGCTACAGAGTTGCCTAAGTTGTCTATGTGCCCAGCTGAATCTGCCCTGGATTTGGGTTTGTCCAATATACATCCCTCTATCACTACAGTTTGTCCTTATACCAAAGCGGTGAATATTAAACATTATAGCACAGGAGACTCGGTGGACATATTTGAGCAAATAATTGGAACAAGCTAGGGGGGGAAGGGGTGAGAATTAGGAACATTGTGGCTACCCTAAAAAGCGGTGCTAAATGCATTCTATTGTTCCCAGCATTGATTACAAGCTTTGCTGATACATGGACTGCAATGCAGCTTTGTGTGGCCATAATTATTTGCCGTGTTGCAGATTAGATTTGTGCTGTCATTTAATTACAGGACTATTATTACAAATGTATATGAATGTGAAGTACAAATTGTCATTTATAGCTTCTAATAATACTATTATGCTCAAATCAAATTATTATTTTCCCTGTTAAAGAAAGATTTGGTAATTACAATCTACAAGTCCACACTGCCGGGTCTCGAGAATGGTTTAATTGTCTCCATGAACACACAAGAATGCTTTACTATACTTTTTCACAAAGAAGCAATTATGAAAGCCAGTAAAATGTATTTGCTTGTTTATTCCATGTATAGCTATTATCAATGCCACATAATTACAATGAAATAATTTAGAATAAATGAAAATGCACAATTACCTAATAGTACAAAAGTATCCAAAACTCGATTTAGTTTAATACAATTTGAAGTAACTTTCATCAGAGCTGAACAGGAAAAAAGGTTGCTGCAGGGCATCTGGATCTTAGTCTTGTAGTCAGACCTCAAATAGAGGTCTGACTACAAGACTAAGATCCAGATGCCCTGCAGCGATGCCGGGGCCCAGGATCCTCCTCTCTGGCAGCACGATGCGCGCAGACAACCTCTGCTGCTGCCGGCACTTCTGCCGGGGTTTCTATGACGGCGCGCCGGCATCACATGACCTTCCAGTGCTGATTCATAGAAGCCCCGGTGGAAGTGCCGGTAGCAGCAGCCGAGGTTATCCACCAGCTGCCCCCACTAGACACCAAGGAATCTGAAGCACGGGGGACAAGTCTAGGGATGCACTGGTAAGTAAGGGGATGGTAAGAGTGGCATATGAGGGGTATAAGGGCTTTCTGGAGGCAGAGTGGCATATAGGGGTTAAAAGGAATATCAGGGAGGCAGAGTGGCATAAAGGGGGTATAAGGCATATCTGGAAGGCAGAGTGGCATATAGGGGTATAAGGCATTTCTTGTGGGCAAAGTGGCATATAAGGGGGTATAAGGCATATCTGGGGGGCAGATGTGCATAACTGGGGGCAGGTTGGCAAATAAAAGGAAATAAAAACAAAAATACCTTTTCTCATAATTTTATAAATGAATAATAGTTTATTTGTGAATTAATATTTACTAGTAAAACCTTTTTCTTATAGGGTAGTTATATTCAGGCTTTTTCTTTTTTCCTAAATTAATATTCAAAATTTGGGGGATGTCTTATAATCAGGGTCATCTTGTAATCGCGCAAATACGTTATTATTATTATTTCCAACAGTTACTTAAGTTTATCATCAGAACGAAAATAGCTTACCAAGGTTAATAGTTTTTTTGTAATATAAGTAAAATTCTAAGTACAATTGTTCTTTTACAGCAATGTATGAGTACTATATACAACAGAATATTCTGCAAGGGCCTGAATTTAGATAGATCAACAGAGTAAGACAGCAATGTTCCCGAAAGAACCCTGCATTTATTTATTGAGTTTTTTTTCCAGTGAATGGTGACAAGTGTTAGTGATTGATAATGATTCATTGTGAGTATGAAAACATTTCCAAGTCTGTTCTTCTCCATGTGCCAATTTCTTCAGCTGTGGAATAGCTGGACCTATGCCTGGAGTTCATCAAGATATAACCATAGGGCTTATAAATAAAACAGTTACTTAACAATAAACTGTAGAAGATGTAAGAACAAGGTAAAGATTTCAAAAAACTGTAATATTTTTTAAAAATTAGCCAGAAAAGCCTGCTTAAAAGCCCTGCTAGAGAATAACGTTTAAGAACACACTATAAAGTAGATATTATAAAATACAGCTGCTTGATACATGCATTTATCATTTGGCTATTACTTAAATATATAATCTGCCTCAATTAACTATGAACTTTCTTTTTACTTTGATTTTTTTGGTATGATTTTTAATACTGAAAGGTACTTATTTTTTAAGACGTTTGCATTATTTTTTTAAATGCATATGTATAACTGTACATTTTTATGTAATGTTAAATTGTTTGAACTAACTTGTGTTAGAAATTGTAATGATTATTACACAGTTTAATGTCTGTACAGTCCTTATGTAATATTAATTTTGCAGATTAAGCAATCATCTTCCAGCAGTTTCCCCAGTATTCTAAAGGGGCTGATGAACTGGCCCTTAAAAACTGAACACCTATGTATTTTACTTGCTTACACGCAAGTGCTGGCCAGCAGTAAGGAGAATTCATACAGTGCCCAAATTAAATTAATACAATGGATGCATTGTACAATCTCCTGTGCAGCAATTGTCAATGACACATAAATTTATATAAATATATATATATATCTATATTATATATATATATATATATTTAAGCTGATAGTCTGGTAACCCCAGGTTCTATTGCATTGTAGGCAATTGGGATAGGGGGGTCCACTGATATACAGTGACTGGCCCAGGGAGCTGTAAAAGCAATAGAGGTCTGGGCAGTTGTGGTACAGACCTCAATACTCTTACGTGGTCACCTTATGATGCTCTGCAGTTGAACCTGGAGGTTTGGCTCTTCAGGTAATGTTTATGTTCCAGCACTGACCTCGCTTCTTCTCACGCAGCCCCCAAAATATGTGTCCCCAATTTGGATGCCTAAAATGTTGGGGGTATGCTATGGCATTCCTGTAATTACTGAGATCAGGGGCATGACATTAGCGCCTGAGATAAAGCTTTGTATTCTGGTTGTTTAGAGCAGGTTTAGAGATGTTTTTGGAGACAAAATGACAACACTAACGTAAATACATTTAATTGAATCGAACAATTAAAGCTGAAGAAAAATACTCTTATTCAACCAGTTCTCGCTTTTATTTTCAAAAATGACAATAGCATTAATTTGGTACAAGTATAAAACAATATGATCACTCAGTATAATTGACAGAAGTTGAGGATCCATCGACAATAAATATGCCACTTAATATATTTATCTAAATTATATTGTTAGTAAATCTTTTTTTTCATGACACTATATAAAATTGTTAGTGTTTTGTTGCATATATCCAGGGTAACTAAAATATATTTGATGTTAGAGGAATGATTTTAATGAGTGATGTGATTGGGGTTTATTCACTAAATTGAAGGCTGTGAGGAGAGTTGGTAGGGCAGTTATGGGTTTAACTGGTGTCAACTAGTGTGGGGGAGAGAAAGAGGTCTGCTGGCTAATTCATAATTCAGTTTGTAAGGAGACTCTGAAGACATTTTTCTTCTCTTTTCTCTCTTCTTTCTTCATCCGCATCTCCGCGGACATAACCTCCCAACAAACTTCGACCAAAATGTCGGAGTTTCCAGTGACGTCCTCTCCCACGATCTTCCAGAGGATGATCGCTATTTTGCCAGTTGTTTATCTTAGGGTAAAATGGCAGAGCTTCTAGTGATGTCCTCTACCCTGAGAGGATGTCACCGGGAGCTCCCCCATTTTGGAGATGGGGGACTGAAAGAGCCCACGACTTTGGATGAAAATTCGTAGCTTTTTTTTCATCATTTTCGGCCATTTTGTGGGAATCTGGCCTCGTTATCGGAGACTTGTACAAATTCACAAAATCTGAATGTACAAGTCTACCATCTACAATCTAGAACTTGGGTAAACTATTTGCCATCATTCAGCTAACAACTTTTAGCAAGTTAACAAGTCTATCCAAATCTCCACAAGCTTGGCATAGAAGGTTCTTAGAAAAGAGCCTCTAAAATGGAAATAGTAAGCGGGTAGTTATTAAAAATGTGTAGATCCTATAGATATTAAGATAATCTAAAGACATATGCGATACCCATCAGTGGAGCAATTTTCATAGAGTAAGATATACAGCCACGTAAGCTTTCAAAGCCTTAGTGGTTCTTTCTTCATGTGTAATCTATTGAAATGTGAAGAGGTGACCTCTGAGGTCTTCAAAGTTTATTTTACTCTATGAATGCTGTTCTACTAATATAGGTATCACAAAATTATTGAGACTCTCTTCTCTAGTATGAATTCAACAATATATATTTTTCTGAGAAATATTGTTATTGTATGATATACCGGTAAATGTTTTTTGATTGTAGCCTATTGTTCCCATTTAAACGAAAACAGTAATTCTACAAGTATTTGCAAAAAACGTCTGAAAAAATCCCCTAGCTGTGCATCTCAAGCTATGTATATTATATTATATTATATACATATATTATTGTGCAAGCTAGTTTTATAGTTAAATGTATGATTTATAAAACATGTCAAGTAGCTTAATTGTTTCTGTATACAGATTTATGTAATGTATGTATTTTCCATGAAAGCTGCAGGAAATCTATAAATTAAAAAAAGAAGCATATGGCTTTGAAATTTGCTTAGCAAAATGTCCAAACTTTGGATTTTTGTAATTAATCATCAGACCATTCTGGCTGACCTCCCCAGTTTGTTTTTCTGCAGAGGTATGAACACTAAATAAAATTAAATTATATGTCCTTTTACTCTCAAACTTGACATATTTTGTTCTCATTTAAGTTTATTTTCACCCCTTTGTAGTATAGCTGATCTTAAAATGTTTTACAAATTGAGACTCACTTCATGTCAGCCGCAGAGTAATCGGTTGGTGGGATATTATTGTTTTATTAATCTTGTTTGATTGTTTTTCCAGTGATGATCAATATTTTATGACCTAGTAATGTTAAACTAGTAGGTCTTTACTTACCTTTCTAACTACCGAGGGTGTTCAGTATTGGACAATTATATGTGTGTGGGTTAGGAGTAAGTTTATTTCATTAATGAACTATATGAAAACAGCAGAAAGAAATATTCAATTAAAAAGAAAACCTCACAATGAGAAAAAAAGCATTTCAGTCTGGTACAATAACTATAGCTTTCAAATAAATCTACGTTAGATGTAGTTAAAAAAGTGAGATTGTTTAATTATTTCTGCTCAATTTTTAAATTGTTCTTAGTTGGATTTATAGAGAAGAGGGTGTAATTGACATATTAGAGAGAAATATGTAAATAATTTGAGAACAATAGCTTCTACGTTACTAATCATCAGATTATAGCAATTATGTTTCAGATGACTTAGATCCCAAGTGACTATTAACTGGTTCAAAACATAGGGATTGTCTTATTATAATAAGTATGATATGATAATTGTCTTCTGTTTACCAGGCTCGTCTTTGAAAGGGGGAGATGTGCATGTAGAAATCTACATATTGAACTTTTAACATACACACTTGGACCGATTCCTATAAGGATCGTGCCAGGTTGGCCAGCCATTTGCATTTTCTTCAGTTTCGTCTAGATGGAACTAGGTTTATTGGCAAACAATTGTGAGAATTCACACGATTCACACCGTAAAAAGCATTTTTAGATTTTATGTGTTGCAGTATGTACATAAAACAAAGTTGGAAATTCTGTCACACTATGTGGCCATATATTGCACTCCGTCAAAGTACCCCAACTAATTGGCCCTCTCTGTGCTTCTTCTTCAAATCATAATTAATGGTTTACACGCCCAAATGCATTAACCCATCATAAAACAAATAATATACAGAACCACATTGCTTATTTTTACCATACATTTACAAGATAGATAGATAGATAGATCTCCATGTCCATTTGTTTTCAGAAATTGAGTTTCTGATCTTTATAGATAACAGATAAAGCATTGTTTGTTTACTCATGTATCTTTACGCGTTATATGAATACAGCACAACAACAATAGGTCGGGCTGTCCTCTGGGAGCTCTTAGCTCTGAAAGCACAGCTACACGCTTGGCTGGGTCTGATTAAACAAATGTTCAGTTTTATAGCTATGTACTTATGACACTTAATTATTGCCAGCTACTGTGTGTGCTTACTTTCTAGTTCATTTATATCATTATTATGAATATTTCAATACAATAATGTCCACCAACCATCACTCTTTTTTCTGCAAATAAATGTGTGCTTTTTAGACATTAGTATCTATCTATCTATCTATCTATCTATCGACCTTTCTATCAACCTATATATTTACAATGATGCCCATGGGGGTGGGGCAGAATGGGCTATAGTGGTCCTTGACTGTTGTGCTGAGGAACCTCAGGTGCGGGTGAGGCATCTGGGTATGCCCCTGTCCTAAGTAGCATTTGGCTCTGCTACCTGGAATACTTGGCAAGCTTAGTGGGGTTGTTGTATATATTTACATGTTTGTGTTTTGAGTCATTGTCCTTGTTAACCCACCTATGTTTATTGCTTCAGGCTTTGATATGACAATGACTCCAATAAGTAAAATTGTCTGTGGCCTTTTCTTAGCCAAATGTAATTGTGTGTGTTATCATTATTGGTGGTAAGGGTGGTAAGCCTAGCCCGGAAGTCGAGGCTACAACAGTCAAGAGAAAGATAGTGCTTTAGCAAAAAATCAGTCTATACATACTGGAGCAGCAGATGTGGCAGACAAACATAATGTACAGCCTGTCATATCCAGCCATTGGCTGTACTTATGTCATCATCCTTAAAATGCCAGGGCCAGCTCATTATCCCCACTCCGGCCCTCTAACTTTGAAAACATACTCCTTTTTAAATAAACAGAAATAAATGTTTGAGCCATTCTTTTTAAAATAAGGTGGGACTGCTCAGAGGAGAACATGGTTCTCTAGAATTATGGGTAGCCGAGTGTCAGGACTCGGGTGATCAGGTCAGGTAGGAGCCCATGCGCAGGGGATACTTGGGGTTCAGTCTGTAACCCACGGTGCATGATTATGCAGACAGACACCACAAACAGAAATCCAGGTAATGCAGTGTATTTTATATATATATAACAGGACCGGCAAATAAGGGTAATACAGTCTAAGCAAGAAAAATATGGCAAAATAAAATACCGGTAATAAGTCTTTTGGCAGGGAGCCCGCTTGGAAGGGCACGACAGACAGAGAGCCCGCTTGGAAGGGCACAACAGACAGAGAGCCCGCTTGGAGGGGCACAAAAGCAGGGAGTCCGCTTG
>VKOC01032588.1:0-10297 GCA_009364415.1 Spea multiplicata | reverse complement strand
GGATTTTGTGATCATTAGTATGGTGCAAGCCAAAGGCTTTGTAAGGAAGTTATAAGCGTAAAGAAAAAAATATTTTCATAGTTACTGAGAACAGCATTTTGAAATTCAAATATTTGAAAGTTCTTTTGTTCTTTAACCTAGCAATGACTTGCATTCTAGCTATGCTATTGTATGATTTTAACAATGGCTGTTCAAGTTTTCCCCAAGTTTTTTTTTTACATAGCGCTTTTAATCTTAGCATAACCTAGATGATGGCCTATGCTTGCCTACCTGTTCCACTGTTGTTTCCATTTATTGAAACCTAACGTTTTCAGTTTTTTTGTTGCTTGTACTTTAAATGTGTGACTGGGAATTGAAATCAAAGCATAGTTCCTTCTTGGTGCTGTCAGCAATAGGCCTAACTGGTTTCTCAAGAATTCAAAGAATGAATTGATAAAGCAAAGAGTGTTTCCTTTTCAGAAAACAGACTGTGGCACGTGGGCAGTAGATTTATTAAGTATTCAGCAGCCTGCCGGTTTATACAGAGGGCATTCTATGTCCCATCCTCCTACTCCTGCTTCATTTCCAAACACTAGTTTGTCTTGTTTTAATGATAAAATATATACAAACATCCAAGGAAAAAATGCGCAATTAACATCTCATGAAACCCGTGCTCAGATCGCTTTCCTATGCTAATCTGTAGCCCATTGGCATGAGTTATTATAAAACACTTGCTAATTTTTACTGCCATGGAATAAGATGATGAAATAGCCGACGTATGCATGGGCTGTGATGTTTAATAATTTCTACACGTTTCACAGTTTCTTGCTCTTGGAGGAGGAATTAAACTAAAGATGTCTTGCTGAGCATAGCTCCAATTAAGATTTCCTGTTACTGGTGTCTGGTTCTCTGTCTGAACAGGTTGCTCTATCTGCAGGGCATAAGATAATTAACCATTATTTAAAAGTTTATCATTAAAAATGTTGGCAAAAGAATAGGAAACCCAGTGTTAACCTAAATTATGAACACATAAACCACAACTAGACATACTATAGGGTAAATCTGTATTATTTATGATTTTTGTCTTTTAATGGACACTCCAGCCACTCCAGTATATTCTATATAGAATATATATATATATCTATATAGATATATATCTAGATCTATATATATATATCTATATCTATATAGATATATAGATATAGATATATATCTATATATATATATATGTTGCAGGAGATGCGTTCAGCCAAGCAGGACCTCTCTCATGTTGTAAATGATACCTCAAATCATGCCAACTTCATGATGGTTAATGATGGAAAAAATTCACATCTGTGAACCAGACATGTAAGCATATGTGCACCACTCCTGATATAACTTTATTGTTTAACTTTGCCATGGAAAATCTCTACTCTTTTGTAGTCTGTTTTTGTAGTCTTTATTTAACACTAGCTTTTACTCATTACTTGCCTCCACCACATAGCGTGGCACACATAAGTGTTATCAGCACTTTTCAATTAGTGTGCGAGATAGAAGAAATCTTTATTATATCTGAAAATTAAGTGCTGAGATTTCATGTGAAATCAGTAAAAGAACTTCAAAAGTAAATAAAGCAACCAGGTTGCAGACTTAATAGAGCTGAGGATACCAGGTAACACGAGATCAGATTTATTTATATGGATTCAGTGAAGGGCTGTAGGTAGAGCTTAAACAGAAAAAAAATGTATTATTGGAAGAAAAACACAATTTGAATTTTAGACCATTAAAATACACTGTTGGAAATTAATGCACATATGCTAAGATAATAGTTTCATCTCAGATTTTCTAAGGGCAGGTTATGCCATTTAAGCCACTTTCTTCTCTTATGTCACTGCTCTTACTGTCCTTTCCTTTCCATCCACGTAACATCGGTTTGTGTGCCCAGTAACATTGTCTTGAAATACAATTGCTGATAGCAATTCTAGGTCAGTTCAGAAGAGATTAGGTGCCTAGTTTTTCCACGCCTGTGTTATGTACACCTGTGTTATGTGTAATATTGTGTTGTGTCCTATATTATATTATTTGTGAATTGCCCTAATAAGAGTGGGGAAGTCTTGACTAGGAGTTGTGTCACTTGGCAACAGTTCTGCCTCATGTAACCACAGATCGACACTTCATTGGTTGTACATGTGCAGTGAAACTTTGTTTGCACATGTGCATTGGCCAGGCCTTTACTTATGTGATGCCAAAGCTTATTGTGAACCGAGTGTGACATTGTGAAGAGGAATCTACAGTAAACAGTTTTTTTATTATATTAATAATGTTTTATTTGTGTTGGGGGAAAAAACGGGCCCATGAAATGAGGGGCCAATTTAGTACAAGTGCCCTAGGGCCTCTAGCTTGCCACCTATGGGCAGCCAGCCCCTCGTCAAATGAAGCCCTGAAGAGGGAGAGGAGCCAATCCTCAAAAAATACATAAATAAGATTTACCTTAGAAGCTGCATCTTCCCGCCTCTGAGGTGGTCTGACTATTCTCACCGCTGATTGGCTGCTTGAAGCAACCACACAATCTTCGGGAAGCATTCCCATTGAAATCAATCTCAGACCCCTGTAGTGTTTCTCAAGTCAGTGCTGGAGCTGTATATCTGATTCCAGGATGTGTGTTCTTCTGAACACATCACCTGCAAGGAATATAGCTGGGGAGCGGGGAAAGACATACAGTAAATGCATATGGGGGAATTCTGCAGATCCCCTGCCTGCATTTGCAAAGGGGACACCACGTGAATCTAAAGTGACCTCTCAGGTATCACATGCATTAAATTGTATATGGCACGGGCGTCCAACATGCGGCCCGCGGGACCTCGAGGTGAGGCCCGCGTGAGATCGGCAGCCAGGGCAACCGATATCACAAGGGCCCTGCTGCTTACCTGTGGGAGGGTCTTTTGTACTGCACAGAGGAAGCGGAACCCAGCATCCTCTGTGAATGAATGTGTGTGTGTGATAGCATGGATGTGAAAGTGGGGGACATGGTACAGGGTGGCTGTATAGGGAGGCTTTAAGTGATGTGCAGACCCCATACTGCTGGCAGCATCAATACACAAGGGGGGCAGCTAGGCAGGTTTCAGCATGTACTGGCTGACTTGGCACGATAGGAGTGTGATTGCTAACAGCAATCACAGTCCCATCATGCCTAGGTTGCAGCATTTACTGGTTGCCTAGGTATGATAGGAGTGTGATTGCTATTAGCAATCACACTCCTATCATGCCAAGTCATATTGTTGAATTTGCTGTCCAATTGGACAAAGAAATACAATAACAATATTAATTTATATATATATGATTGTTGATAGCAATCACACTCCTATCATGTCAAGTCATATTGTTGAATTTGCTGTCCAATTGGACAAAGAAATACAATAACAATATTAATTTATATATATATATGATTGTTGATAGCAATCACACTCCTATCATGCCCAGCCAACCAGTACATGCTGGAATCCGGGTTTCATTGCTGTTAAAAATCATAATATATATATATATATATATATACATTATTAAAATTTTTGTACAATGGTTGGTGTGTAACTGACTTTTAGTAAAATTGTGGGATTTTTTATTATTTTTAAAGGTGGGGCGTCATTTTTGGTTTTGGATAAGTGAACCCTGAATTGGTCCAGAATTTTCATTTTGGTGCATCCCTAGAAGAAACTATTTCATTTTTTACTTATCCAGAATTTTGAATTTGTAGTCACAAAACTTTCTAGGCCCAGAAATCAGTGAGAGGAAAAGTAATGGTTTTGTGTAATTTACTTTATTTTAATCTACATATCTTATTAAAGGCCATATTTTATCACAGTGAAAAATGAGTGTGGCCCTCGCGCGTATACAGTTCTGATGAAGTGGCCCACTGCGGGAAAAACTTGGACACCCCGGTATATGGTGAACATAGTTTCCCTTTTACATCAACATCTATGTAATCTTTATTTGGAACACAGCTTTAATTATATAATGCAAGCCCAAATGCACTCAAAATATAAAAAGCCCAGTGCAGAATAGTTTAGTCTGTTGTAGCACCATTATAACACCATGGTGCACTGTGCCGGGAATAAGCAGAGTAACTTAAAATCGAGTAGCTCCATCAGTACGTATACTTCAGAATACTGCCCCTACTGGAAAAAAAGCTGTATCACACCATTGTGAAAATGTACAGTTAAAACAAGTTCTTTCTGAAAAGTTAGGTTTTTTGATGACCTTTTGAAGGGCTGTATGCAGATACATCCTAGCAAGCTGATTTATTTAAACCTCAGGCAAAATTACACGTAAAAAACACTAGCCTAGTTATGTAAATGTATCTTATCAGTATCCTGAAATAAATAAAATGATGAAACATTCAGTTTCATTCTAGTCTTGATATTAATAATTCATGTTATTGTGAATGTACTACCCAAAGATCAGTATATTTTAATCCTTTGTAAACAGAAGATAATTGCAGTGTCTGCATAATACATGTTAAAATGATTTTGCTCACTTTCAGCATTTTATTTTCTGTTTGTTTATTCTGTGAACAATGGTTCTTAATGAAACGCATGGCTGTCTTTTAATCATTGTCTACTCGTTATCATCTTTTTAAAATCATTTAGACATTAGTGAAAATGTACATATAATTTGTATACCGATGTGCAATGTACGTGATTTAGAGTTTTTTTTTCAGTGGTTGTCCTAATTTTTCAGTTTATAAATACAAATATATATGCAGTGGCGGTGGGGGATGGATATCTTACGCTTACCTAGTGGTACTTCTTCTGTACACCAAGGTACTGATACTTTGTTTTAGTTGAATGATCAGCTTTTTTTTTCTTTCTTTCTTTTTTTTTAGAAGTGATTACCTCGCTTCAAAAAAAGAAAGAAAAAAAAGCTGCTTATTCAACTACAACAAAGTATCAGTACTTTGGTGTACAGAAGAAGCATTTATTTAGGGAAGGGAACATTTTAATGATATCTTACAAGAAAATTACGAGGGTGCTCGACATGCCGTGCTGCAAACCCCTCATCCAAGTTATACCAATGGCTTGGGCTTGCAGCTTTAGTCAGACATCAGCAGCCCCCCAATCGATTTCTATCTCCTTGCCGGTCAACGTCTTTACTTTAATGAGCATGATGCCGGCCTCAATCTCTACTTCTTTTTTTCCTCACCACCTCCCTGCGCACTCAAAAAGCTGCCGGTGCCAGGCTACATGGACAACCTAGCAGCTTTTCATTTGCAGTTGATTGCGTCGGTGGGCTATAAGTTAGTTCTGGATCAGCTCACCTTCTTAGTAGCCAGTGCTGTTGATCGTTGTTGAGGTATCAGTTAAGTTAGTTAAGGGTCAGCTCACCTTCTTAGTAGCAAATGTAATTTGCCACATTTGGAGCTCTTTCTATCATGACTGACCAATACACCACAACCAATACACCACAATACTGTTTGTGAACACCTGGCATTCTGTGCTATTCATTGGAACTCAACGGTAGTTAGAAGTTGCTCTTAGCCGGGCCGATTGTATTGTGTTGTAGCTTAATAGTTTGCAGTTTTGACTGCTAGCATATCACTTTAAAGGCCCATGTCTATATGAGCCAAAACATTCTCTTGACATCAACATTAAACGAAACACATATTCCTTAAGCTTGTTATGTAGAAAAAGCATGCTTAGGGGCAATGTATGATTAATATTTTATTTTAAATTCAAAACATGACCTAGACTAAAGTACGAACAGCAAACAAACAGTACACGAACACGAAAAATAAAGACATTTATTTCTCCTGTCATAATGGTTTATTTACCGAAAAAGTAAAAAGATCCACAATTTACAGACATGCTATCAAGATTTGATGCGTGCAATTTACTTTACCGTATTAAAAGCTGAAAAGCTTAAAGATGTTGTCCCACTTAGACAAAAGAGTAATTGTCTGCATGCGCAGAATGTATTCTCCGGTGTCCCATACACCATAGAAATAAATCTGGACAGTTCCTCTTTGGTTGTGCTTTAAAATTGCACTGACCTTTTTTAATAGACCCCAAAATTTACAATACTATCTTACCTAACGCTGATCTATTGGAAATAGTATTTTTCTTGTGACAACCTCCGACAGACTAAATGAGATTAGAAGGTATATGATTAAGAGCCATTCTCCAGGCTGCCTGGTGTAAATGTTCCCACCGTGTATCCTGCAGTATATATTTAAATTCTCACACTGTTTCATCTCTGATCTGTCTCCTGTTATTTTATTCATCATCTTGTCAAGTATTATAATTTGCTTCTTATGTTTTATGCATGTAAAAGGCTATATCATACTTCCCTGCTACATTTGAGAACAGAGAAGCACTGTAGTCGTTACAGAGTACATATTGATTAATATGTGAGTTGGTTACACCATCCAAAAATTAAAACGTGGAAGCGATCTGTTGCTTTAATTGATATTATAGCGGAACAGCGTAGACAGGTATGCAGCCAACACAGTCTGCTAGCTAATTAATAGCAGAGTCACGTAGAGCTGAAGCTCCCCAACCAAATGCTTCCATGTTAAAGCATCATTTAGCTACTTCAATTACCTGCTGTACTTTCTTTTCACACAGCCATTTGGATGCGATCAGAGTAAAACTTTGGTGCTAAGAAATATCACATACTCTGCTAATTATTTCAAATATTTGTAACACTTTACGTACTAGAGCTTTACAAATGCATTGTATGGTTTTATCCACCACCTCTTAATTTATTATGTGGCTCTAGTGTGTGCCTTTTGGGTCAGAATACCGGTAATTGTTTTGGAGATACTTGGTTTTAAAGAAGGACTCTGTGGTAGGTCCTGTGAGTGGCAAAAAGGTGGAGTTAACATTTCTAATCAGTTTCTTGTCATGAGGTCCTGCCTCTTATCCTACCCTAAGAAAGGATGCATGAAACAATCCGCAAAAATACAATACAAAAAATAATTTTTAATAAATATTTTTCATTGGAAATTGTAAACATCATTATATCACACATTATGTGTACTGAATTGTAAAATGTAGGATGTGGGAAGGTGATAGATGCACTTAGTACATAGGGTAGGTTGTATGAGGTTTTTAAATGGGCGTGGATTATCTATATTGGCGTACCTAGGCAAGGACCCTCAGTCTCCGCATTAAATGCTGCTCTCCAGGGTCTCCTGGTCACTTTCCTTGTTCTCCTGGGCAGTGGAATGGTGTTTAGTCGCACCCGCTCCCTCCCAATTCTTCTCCCTCTCCCAACCCATTTAATGATACTTGGGGGTAGCCCTGCCCTTGTCCATGATAGCTCTACCCCTCCAGCAGTTATTCACTCCCCTCAAACAACTAGGCTCATCCTTGTGCATGGCTAGCCCCCCTCACGAAAGACACTCTCCCAGAAGAAGGAAAGGGTAGACTGCTCCCTGAAGTTCCCAGGTTTGTATATTGGATTTCAATAAAACAAACATGCATCTCTGCATATAGAATGAAAACTGTGGTTGCATAAAGTAGTAAACATTTGAGGCGGTAACCTTTTTTTAAATAGAGTTTCTCCTAAGCTCTAATAATATTTCTTTGGAACTTGCTTTTTGGTGCTATGATCCCATCTGTGTGACTCTCATCCTGTTCCCTTTATTAATCTTTGCCCCTCATGTGATTGTAGAAACAGATGCTATCCAAGCAGTTTTTCCAGTTACAATAACCTGAGATTTTAAAGCCATTAAGAGATTATTAGTAAAACCCCAAGATTTATCTGTAAATCTAACTAGGCTGCAAAGTTTGATAAATTGAGTAGTGGATGCTGTAAGACACACTGGGCCATATTCCATATACATGGCAAGCGTCCCTGTTTAGGAGGTATAGACCCAAGTTTCTCTTCCTCATTTCTTGTGCTGAACATGTTTGCTGGGTATGAGTGTATCACAGTGTTCTACATGTATACATGTCAGAATAATTAGTCTAGTAACAAAAAGAGATGTGCTTATGAATTAAATTATGCAAATTCCCCATTAAGTTAATGAATAAATAGGTCTCAAAGTCTCACTAAAGCCCTGCCTCACCAGTCACGACTCTATCATGGCACTCTGAGGCAACAGTGGCAGTCATGGAGGGGCAGCTGGGAGCAACGCCCCATGTCAGGCTTAGTTTACAAGGTAAATACGAACTGCATAATTGAATTAAAAGTCATCACAGTTTGCATATACTTCCAACTAATGCTGGACAAAAGAAAAATCCCATCTCATATCTTCCTGTAGAAGGAAAAAAAACTTGTTTCCGCAGACATACACATCACAAATGTATTCTGTGGGGCATGACATTAGTAGGTGGAAACTGGTGGTTTCTGAACACTTTGTATCACATCGGGACTTTGAAGCAAGAGAATAAGCCAGCTTCATGCCTAACCCTTACAAGAGGACTTTCCAACTTACACCCACCTGCTCTACTTACCATGTATGTGTCCTAGACAGTTGAGATGACATAGGACAATAATCTCAGGGAATATCCTGCCTCTGTTGTTTTTAGACATGAAATGTGTCCAATTTGAGCTTTCCCAAGAGCAGGCATTGTTGCATTTGGAGCTATTGTCAAAAATGACTGCATGATGTCATTTTTTGCATAATTAAGAGACCTAATTCCAATTTGGTGTATTAATATGGTACATGCATACATTGTATGGAAAAAATATTCAGACACCAGACCATTACACCAACAAGGACTTTGATGACATTGCATTCTAAATACATAGACATTAATATATGGTTGACCCCCCAGCTTCCATTCTTCTGGGAAGGCTTTCTACAAGAGTGTTTCTGTTGAAATTTTAGGCTATTCATCCAGTAGAGCATTTGGAGGTCAGGTACCGATGTGGAACGAGAAGGCATGGCCCGCAATCTCCGTTCCGGTTCATCCCAAAGGTGTTTGATGGTGTTGAGGTCAGGGCTCTGTGCGAGCCAGTCAAGTTCTTCCATACCAAAGGCCTTCAACCTTGCTGGAATAGAAAAGGCTCTTCCTCAATCTGTTCCCACAACAGTTGTATCCCAATACTTTTGTCCATATAGTGGTGCACAAAGCAAGGTCCATAAACATATATGGTTGGATGTGTTTGGTGTGAGAGAACTTGACTGGCCCGCATGGAGCCCTAACCTCAACCCCATCCAACACTTTTGGGATGAAGTGGAATGGAGATTGCAAGCCAGGCCTTCTCATGAAACATCAGTGCCTGACGCAGGTGTCCCAATACTTTTGTCCATATATATTAAAAATCATCCAGTTTTCACATCCACAAAATCTACAGTATATGCATTTAAAAAGTCAGCATATTTACAAGATGATGTGTTATGCAGACACATTTAATTAATTTACATTTAACAGAGGAAATGAATTATGATGCATAAACATATAATTATTTATTATGTCTGAAATTAGAAGTAATTATAAAGCTACCATCTGAATACCCAAATATATCAACCTGCCTTGAAACCAGGATTGTAACATAGACAACATTGTCAAACACTTTCCTTAGTGTACATAAATGTCTTACATAGGCCAAAAATGTGTTGAATTCTCATTATACTTAATACTGAGCTTTTTTGTGGGTGCAGAAGAGGTTCAAAACGTGGGTATAATTCTTGCATAAAGGTTTGTTTTATCCCTAGATTTTGTTTCTTTAGTATTATTATGTAATGTAATCCCCATGTTATGAGTGCTTAATCTGCAATATGTTGCACAGTGTTACATACATTTGTGAACTATATCCATACCTGGAAACTCTCCGGGTTTCGCAGGCCGTGCATACGGTTGTCATCTAAATGTAACTATTGAAAAACTCTAAACATTGGCCCACCCTCCCATGCGGAAAAATGTGTCCAGACCTCTGACCCTCAAAGGCTTAAATGAAGTTTGCATAGCCTCTATACACAATCAGTCATTTGGAGTCAGACCAACCTTGCCATAATCACTATTCATATTATTTCGGTTACTGCATCCAATTATATCACCGCAATACTATTTTCACTTAATGTGCATTCATACAAAGCATTGTGCACTGACCCTACTAACTGCACAAATAAATACAGCAAAAGACATGCAGATTACTTTTTATGATTTCCAGCTGTTTGATACACTATTATCTTTTTAAATTGGGGCTAAAGCCTTTGAAATAAAAACACGTTATTATAAAATGTGTGTTTATGTGTTTAGCATTATTTATATGGTTATGCTCTATGTTACATTAGCACCAACTAATAAGCGGATCTGTCACCTTTCCCAACCTCTGCATTTTACAATTCGGTTTAACTGATAAACCTATGAGGGAAGATGTGATAGCAACATTT
>VKOC01032585.1:0-18940 GCA_009364415.1 Spea multiplicata | reverse complement strand
ACTCTGCTCCCCTGATATGACACTCTGCTCCCCTGATATGACACTCTGCCTCCTGATATGCTTCATGCTCCCCTGATATGATACTCTGCCCCTGATATGATACTCTGTCCCCTGATATGCTTTATGCCCCCCAGGTATGCACTCTGCTCCCATGATATGACACTCTGCCTCCTGATATGTGTTATGCCCCCGGATATGCTTTATGCCCCCCTGATAGAGGGTGACCACATTTTTTTTCTACCATTCAGGGACACACTATGAAGCAGATGAGATCACATGCACAGGTGTATATATATATATATACATATATTTCCAGAAAAATTATACGTACTCCATTCATTCCCTTGGCTAAAACCAAATGAGGGCCAGATCTTCTAGGGCCCCCTGGAAATTATCAAATAATAAATAAAAAATAAAACTTAGTTCAGCTTGTGTTGCAGGATCAGTAATTCTTCATAAAGGATCAGAACTTCACAAGGAGAAAACCAAAATAAAATGCTTAGTGAAGTATTATCGGTATCAGCAATAAGCATATGTATAGGTACATTTTCAATGAAGCTTTTTGCCACTGGGATTAGGGAAGTTTTCTTCCACATTTACTTGAGGCAGGGGTGACCCTAGTGTTACTTATCTCCTTATCTCATTTGGTAGGCCGCCTCCACATGGATACTATGTTTCCATAATTCCACCCATATTACCATGTTCGTTATACATGCTTCTGCCTTAGATTCCTAATTCCAAGACTGGCCCCATTTCCAATCCTTTCTGCTACATTCAAATACTTTTAGGCTCTCTTATTTTTTAAGCTAACCCAGTAGTTTTTAAGGTTCCTTAATCATAGCCTTTTATGCGCATTTCCTTCCGTAGAAGTAATCTTTGTGCACTGTATGAAGCTATATGCTGGTATTAAGCTTCAGAAGGCACTCCATAGAGCAAGTTGGGATGTTGGTCTGTACTGAAAGAGGCACTGCTCTGAGAGTATTCTTATTCTTACACTATTAAATGATTAAAACATATTGTTTAGTGGGTGAATCATACTCACTATTGCAGAAAGTTTTAGTACTAAGTGGACCCTTTAAATTTGACTCGTATGAAACTCAACTGTGCTCACAGCAACTTGCCTGTTCTCTACAGATAGAATTGTATTAGAACATTTATTGTAGACATTTATTGTAGTTTACCAACAGATGGTGATTGGATGTGCTCTTGTATGAGACCATTTAGGTCAACATTACTAAGGATTTTTGGGTTGTGTTTGGGTTTTTTTTACAGCTTACTCATGCTGCCCTACCATTGACCTCAGTATCTGGTCTGAGGTCACCACCTTATCCTAGGGTGAGACTTAGTTCAGGGCATGCACCATGTCACGTGTAAGTCTTTGTGCTGCAGTAGCCACTAATTATACCAAACTACTTTATGAGTTGAGTTACTCTCTGATCTACTAAGGACTGACTTGCGGCCACCCAAACGCATTCTCACTTCCCTAAGTGACCTGTAGTTGAACTGTAGACAGCAGAGGTAAAAAGTAGATTTAGCTGACGTTACCATTGAATTGTCAACAATACATTATATGGTCCACCAATATGCTGGGGAAAGGGGAAATAAATATCAGAATGCATGCACTACATCTAGTGAATAAAGCAAGGACGCCACCTATTCATAGTGCTAAATGTAATTCAGATATGGGGCAGACCATTGGCAGACCTAAATTATAACACAATTTTGACTCTTGCTTTTGCTTGCCATGCCATAAAGTGCATTCTCACATATACAAATAGAACACAGTCCTATTTTTATGTCAGCTTCCCTTAAAAAAACACTTGCTCCTATTTTTCAGACTCTGTTGGATCTATCCCATGTTCTCTGTTTCATCAGGTTCTACCAGCGACATATTTATGTTTAATGCTGGCTTTAATGCTGGCTTGGTCCAGGGCATCGACCTCAGTTGCCGACTCTGCAGATGCCAGCCTTAATGCTAAGTAATCAGGACATGATGTCATATATCCTCCACCCAGTGACTTATCCAGGCCTAGGCTGAATAGGCCTAAGGTATGAGGTATATGTCATACCTCACTGCATTGTGCCTTAAAGGTGACCAGCACCTTGGCGCCTTGGGCAGCACCCAAGGTAAAAACACCCCTGCCTTTACCTATTAATGATATCTAGTGCTGGGAACTGTGTTTTGGAAGCTGTGCCAACGAAGTGGAAGTTGGGCTGTTCCTCTCCTGGATCTGCCTTACTAGGTTGGCCAGGTAATGCCTTTGGGTTGCACTGTTGATTGAGTAAGCTAAGCTATGTTTTGGCTGCTGGGCTGTGTATTTCTATGTACTTTGGAGATGCAGAGACAAATGGCACATACAAACAAGTATGCAACCAACAGCATGTCAAGTGCCTGACATGGGCAGAGGTTACTTTTTCATATTATAGGAAAACAGACATATAATGTGTAAGGTTATATGAGCTACTTGGATGGCATTCTGTATAAGGATATGGTACCTGGATTGAAACAATTTAACCAATATGTTTCCAAATATATTGTCAGTTAATACATTATGGTGGTGCAAGCTGGTAAGCCCTTACAAATATAGGAGTTGACTTCTTCACACATATTATGTCTGTATATACTTGGTGAAGCTGTTGATGTTTGTGATATGTGCTGTGTGTGTATTCTGTGCCTATTTCTCTTTTAATGTTTAAATTATATGATAAGATTAATTGTGGTTATTATTTTAAAACAGTTGAATTGCCTTGAAATGTGTGTGTGGCAAACAGCGATTTCTGGAGTCTCTGATGCAATTTGTGATTTTGTGATGAAGCCAAACATTGGCAGATTTGTTAATGTTTACAGTATCCACAATGATATGAGACAAAGAAAGGCCTTAGATGTCGATTTGTTCTGTACTCAACTCTAAGCTTAGAATTCAGATGGCATAGTTATTGTCTGTGAAAGTTTGACTTGAGCAGTGGTTACGAGAACATTGACTTGTGTCTAAGACCTTTTCTGTACTGGGATAAGGGCCTCTTTGTCGGGCAGTTCTTTTGGGTTAATGGGGTACAGCTATAGTAAGGGATAAAGAAAAAAAGAAGGGGAAATTCCAAATAAAACATAATTATGGTGTTAGTAAGTAAAGAAACCAGCACATGAAAGTAGTTCTTCTGTGTTTTGGGACATGCTGGATCTCTCCGTATTGTTTCCCTCACAAGCTCCATCTAATAGCCGAGCTTGAGAGTCCTATCACGGGAACTGAAGAGCACCCTCTGTATGGGCTCTTTTCACGAGGCAGCCCATGATATCTCTTTGTTTTATTCACCTTTTATGTGAATGAGTGAGCAACAGTGCAAAGGTTCGTGGGAGAAGTTATAGACTATTTCATGGCTGGTTCAATTATAAACTGAGATTTTCTTATAGAGTGAGAAAATGCTTGCCTGCCAAAAAAAAAATATTTTTGTTTTAAATTGTTGTTTAAAAACATTATTCATTTGGAACTAATGGGTCCCATGATGTAACGTGAACCCGATACGCTCCTGTCTCCCCGTGCCGGTTCAAAATAGTTTAGAAAGGGTCCAGGTTGAAAGGGGCCCTTTCTAAACAATTTTGAAGTGGTACGAGGAGACAGGAACAAGAGGTCGCAGGGGTCGCATCGGGCCCCCTAGAGGCACGGACCCCATGCTGCGTCCCCTGTAATTATGCTACTGCGGCTTCCTTTTAGAAGAGCACTGAAGGTATCCACATTCTTGTCCACATATAAAAGATGCTGATCATCCTGTGGGCACCTACTTTTTGTGACTAGTTCCTTGATTTAATATCAAACCCTGCTTTCAGAAAATTGCTAGCAGTACTATGTTGCTTTTGGCGCTTTCTCATACCTCAGCATTACCATGCAATTGGTGCTTTTCCAATCCTTTAGGATGGGCCTGAGGAGGGGAAGGTTTTAAACAAATATCTCTCTTGTAGGCTAGATAACTATATTAGGTGGGCAGATTATTTATTTCTCATTTATTTTGCAAAAGGAAATTTCACGCAAGCTATTTATTATTTAAGCTTAACTGAGATTTTAAAAGCTGTACAACTCTGCTTTCTTGCTGCTTTCTTGTAAGCAGTAATGAATAAATTGTTTCCATTTTCGTTCACCTGCATTCATAATTGTTTGTTTGTACTGTTACCCACAAACAATATTTTTCTACATATTTTTGGATTAGTTTGGCAAACTCTTTACTGTCTCTTTCAGGGTGTTCTGCAATGGGCAACTCGAATTGTTCAAAGGCACTCACATATTTCATGATAATCAGCTCAGGATAGGTACCTAATAACTTAAACCATTTTGAAACACACATGTCAATTTGGGTGGAATGTAAAAACAAGATTGCCTAGAAACATGTAATTCCCATTAAAATGCTTGGGTCATAGGAGGACATGCCTGGTTAATTGTTGTATCAGCTTACAGAACAGAGTAGAGGCATTACATTTTAGTAATGAGGAATAATAATGTTGGGAGGCCAAAAAACAGTCAGAGAAAGGTCTACCCTTTGCTCACACATCAACTAATGATTATTGAGCTTGTCACAGCAATATAATCTTCAGTAGAGCCAAACATGTCATTCTCTGTTACCCATCACAACTACACCCTATCATTGTGAAGCTCAATTCACCAAGCGTTGGATTGTTCACCCACTAACAGGGAATGTGAGCTGGGATTAGACCGTCGTGAGACAGGTCAGTTTTACCCTACTGATGATGTGTTGTCGCAATAGTAATCTCCCATCTGGACCAACCATCTTTAATTGAGGGGTAGGGCTGCGAGGGAGTATATTTGGGAAGTTCTCATTCAGGCTCGGACTGGCCATCTGTCACACCGGGCAAATGCCGTCAGTGCCCCATACTCACCCAATTGGCAGATTCAGTGGCAGAACGGGGGCTGCAGTGTGGATATCCTCATCTGCACACTACCCAAACAATGTGAGGATGGGCATATCTAGCCCTCGAACGCACCTATGTCATCAGGTGGTCTCTGCATGTTTAATATGTATACACGATAAAAGGCACCGTTCATACAATTGTTCATAAAAAAGAAAAGGCAGTGCTTGTTTTATCTACAAACAAGTTACCAGTCTTTATTCTAAGGAAAATAACTGAATACCCTTAAAAAAATGAACAAAATTATTGAAACAAATAAATGGGTAATTAAAACTTTACTTTTATTAGGATTCCCTAATCAAGTGGAGGGAAACTTACCAAAATAGCGATTGAAAGAGAGTACTAAAAAGTCTCAATTAACTCCACTCCGATAGAGGGCATTTACTGATTACATTCGGTATTGTCCTAGTATAATATGGCTTCTTCTGAGTTCTGTCAGGTTTAGTCCATAATGAGACAAATAAGATGACAATCAATTATGTCTGGTCAAAGCCTTAATGGAGCATTAATTAATGAAAAAAATGTAGACTGGTGTTTCCATTCATTCCTGCTTATAAAAAAAACCCGACATGCGTTTCGCTATCTAGCTGTTGGCTTTCTCAGTCCCTATACACCATGCCAAAATGTTGAAATTTGATTAGAAATATGGTACTACTTTCTCTTGTCTTTTTGGCCTTTCTGTTGATTTTTTATTTGGACAATCCACCATGGAAAGATTCCAGCATTTTTTTCAGCCAGATTATATTTCTTTTGCTGTCACAATACCACTTAGACCCCTATCAAATACAGCAAGAAATGCAAACAGGATGCTTTATCAGCTAGACAGTATCACACTTCTCTTCACAGTTACATACATGCCAAAAGATTTCCCATTTATTCTTGTCTCATATACTGTGTATATAAATTATATATATATATATATATATATATATATATAATAGATAATTCCATCAGACAAAACTAAGGAAGTACAGAACTTTTCACATAAAAAAAATATATATTCTGTGAAAAGTTCTGTACTTCCTTAGCTGACTTTCGTCGGATAGATTTATCTATTTGCTGGTATCATGTGAGTTGTTACTTATGGTTTCCCACGTTTTCAGTGATATGGCTCGTCCAGAACCAAAAATATTAACTGTGAGACCTCCCCTCCTAGTTTGCATATCACTGTACTTTACATGATAATGTTGTCCAATGAAATATTTCACAATATTACCAAATTATCCTTTATACTGGTAGCATTAGATATCTACTAATATACATTTGTACAGCAACAGATAACAATCCAGTTGGTGCTAAACTACAACCATAAATCTCAGAGTCATCAGGATTTCCTTCTCCCAGAAGTGTACCAGGTGTTTTTTTCTGAAATCTTTGGGTGTTTTGGTCGGTACCCCCGAATGGAGACTCCAGACACTGAGCCTCTGCATCTGCCTGCTGCTTCATCCTCTTCATCTGTCATTCAGTAGTAGTATCCACAGTATTTAGTAAGGGATCACCCAGTAGGGGGTCACATGATATCACGTGATCACACAGTACTAGCGCTCATACCACATGCAGCATGTGTGCGTGTCTGCGCAAACATGCACAGGGTAGCATTTCTATTAACAACATTGTAAGATATACTCTTTTTTTGGATAACTTTTTGAAGTCATAGAATGTTCATCAGTATGAATTTAGAGCATAAACCCAACATCCTTTGCTGTGTAGTTGGTAATTGGTAAAATATCCAATTGGACATTAAGAAAATTGTGGAGCATATGAATGTTTTAGTGATGTATGTTTTTAAGGGTTGTTATATTGTGCTGTGTCTACTGTATGCTTTTTCCTGTAGCCATGTTTCAAGAGTAGACTAGATGTAATTAAACCTAGAAGCCCAATGTTTTGTCTTTTACATCATGAAGTGAAGAAGGGTAAATGTGCTTTCTAAGGCGACAGGGAATCACCTTCTTCTGGGACCACATTCCCTAAAGGCACATGGAGCCCTTCCCTTCTCTCATTGGCAAAAAGTGTTCAAGACAATGTGGGAACCAAAAGGCAACTGACTCCATTATGACATTTTAAGTGCAGTAAAATTGAGTACTCGCATACCCCCACACATAAGCACCACAGCAATGAGCACCCAGGTGGACCTGGGGCTTCTTTGCTTGGGGTTCTTTGAATCCTCAGCCTTAGGGCCAGAAGATGAAGGTACTCACAGGTACTCATTGGATCAAGGTACTCACAGGTGCCTTTCCCACAGGTAGTTATTGGGCAGTTGTTTATTTTCTTTCATCACAATCTATGTTTTATAGGCGGAAAAGATACTGGGGATAAGAGATCTGCTATATATTAAAATGGAGTTTATTATGTATGCATTCTATTATTATTATTGACTTATTAGAACACTCCAGAGCTATGAAACATTGCTATTATTTTATATTGAAAAAAGACATATAGAAATGAGGGTGCCCATCTCACCATCTAACTAACTAAAAAATCAAAATATATATTGTTCTGTATCTGGGCTTTTTGTTTAAGCAAAAAATATTTTACTTTACTTCAAAGTTAACCCCTTTATACCAAGACCCACACCGACCCTAAAAACCCCTGTGTTTGTGTGTGGGGGGTTTCAACAATAACTCTTTCATGTCAAGAACGAAACAAGCATCTTGGTGTAACTTGCTCGGTCAGCTTTTATAATACTACAATCCACTAAATGTGCTTACCGAAATAAATGTGAAAATATGGAAAATATGTATTATGAGTAAAAAAATCACAAAGCAAATATTGTTTTTTCACGTAACTGTAGTTACCAAGAACCTCTCTCTCTTTGCTATTTTTCGTCTAGCAATATTATTTGTTGGACTTTTACTTGTTTATCCTAAAGTCTGTTAGCTATCAGACACACACCACAAGTTATCTCGTCTAATCTCTGAACTGTGTTATGTGACATATTCTGTAGGTGGTAAATCTGAAACATTTTTTTTTTAGTTTCAGCCATGGGAGATAGCCGCACCTTATTATTCTTGTGTTTGCGAAACCCGTGGCAAGCAATGCTCAGGATAACAGCTCGCGAAACTAGCCTTATATAATGTCATGTAATATTGAATGATAGGTCTATCTCATAAAGCAGTCATAATGCAGTTGGTTCCAAGTACCCCATTACCCCAGTTTAGTTATTACTGCACTGCGTTTCAATAGAGATATCTGAAAAACTTGGACTGATGGTGTGCCTGGACTATTTTGCTGGCAAACAGTATCATGGAAATAATAAATTATTTATCAGATATAGTAAATCAACCCTTTTTTATTTAAAAAAGTTATGGACAAATTCCAAAATACAATAAAGAGTTTCATATTTTGTTTAACAGTCGGAGCACAGTTTTGGTCTATTTGTATCACTTGGTTATTTGGGGAGCAGTAATTAAAAAATAAATACTGAATGACGCACTTTACCATGGTGGAATGTGTATGCTTCTGTCACTTACCCTGTAGCTGGGCTTTAAAACTTGTTTTGGGACATGTCTCAAACTAGAAGCTGAACTTCACATTTTTCTTGGTATTGATAAATGTGTTACTAGTATGAGATGTCGATCATCAGAGCAACATAGATACAGCAATGTAATTATGTTGAGTGCTGATGTCATACTCCTTTGCTTCACTCAGATGGACACACAGAATTGAGTACAACATGCTAGGCTCGACACAGTCCTCCATAGTGTGAATGAGCTAGTTGGGGTTATCAGAGATTTCTCAGCCTATTGAGCAGTGGCACACCGGGAGCCCCTTAGGCTATTGTCTTCTGGACTGGCCAACAACCTAGTCAGCATAGACTAGGATATGAAACACAGCGCTAGCAAAACAGCAAGAAAAGCTCCAAACCAAATACTCAAGGTGGTCTCCCTTGAACACACCCAAAAACAATAAAGTGAAAAAAGAAACTTAGAGTAGGTGAGCCGTGGATAATAAATCACTGAATCAATATCAGTAGACTAGGATGTGCCATAGAGTCTACCAATTTAAATGACGTTAGAACTTAAAATATTACCTATATAGGTAGATCTGCTTAAGGTGAATTAAGTGAGGGAACCAGGTGATGAAGGTGCCTTGGTAGATGGAAATGCTTTAAGTAGCAGGCTCGTTGACAGCTTGTTTGTGCAAAATGTGATGTAATAAAACAACATAGTTAGGGATCCTTTGTCACTTTTACACATAAAATGGGGATCGTCAGTTGCCATTCCTCATTTTACGTTGTTTCTTAACTCCTAACACCAAGGTTGCTACTTAACCCCTTAAGGACAATGGGTGGTCCCTAAACCCATTGAAAACAATGCATTTTGAGCCGTACATGTACGGGCTTTGTCATTAAGGGGTTAAAAAATGTTCAGTCATATATACCGTAATTCATACAGCATATGTATAATTACATGGTGATTATATTGACCTTTGCTGATTGCTCAAAGTTTGGAATGTGTTGGTGTCTATGAAGTCACATAATGTTTACTTTGTATCTGTGTACTTAGAGCTGGCTAAACCCATGTTTGTGTATTAGTGCTAATCCTTCCAAGAGTGTTGCGTGCCAAGATATGTGTGGCTAGAAAAATCAATAAAAACTCCTTAGAGAATCATCCTATTATTTTCTGTATCCAA
This sequence comes from Spea multiplicata, assembly GCA_009364415.1. Classification (NCBI taxonomy): domain Eukaryota; kingdom Metazoa; phylum Chordata; class Amphibia; order Anura; family Pelobatidae; genus Spea; species Spea multiplicata. The sequence goes on along the minus strand of VKOC01032585.1, from coordinate 9,393 downwards.
GGATGATATAATGCTTTGTGCCATTTCATAATGACTTGGAACTAATGTACATGTTTCAAGGTATTCGAAGAGCATTTAAAAAAAGACAATTAAAGGGATTAGTGGTTCGGTTTGCCTCTGGGCATACAAATTTTTTTAGTAAAAATGAGTGTGCTAACCAATCCACTTTACTATAGCTGAATAAATGTTCATTTTCATCTTGTCCTTCCAGAATTTCTAGATGACAGAGATAATGAACCAAAAGTTATATCCAGCCAGCTCATTCTCCTATGTCTTACTTTCATCATCTAACAAGCACCACATGCAGTATTGCTACACTGCAAATCAATAATGAGGTTATCAAGCGGGGCTAAATTAGTCAAAAAGCTATGCTTCAGTGTTTTTGGGTTCCAAAGAGTTGGGCAGTGCATGATTGCACTGTATTGCCATGTGGGGATCTAAAAAAAATTACAAATCTTAAGACATGCTTACTGGTTTATAACTGGTTTATTAGTTTCATAATTTGAATGTTTTCTTTTGTCCACAGGGCTACTGGCTTACACAAAAACATTTCTGCGGAAGAAAACATACCTGCGCTTGGCGCCCCAAGATCCCCAAAACAGTAAGTGATGACACCCTTTAGATAAGATCATGGCACAAATTATTTTTTCTTTTAGTTTGACGCATAGAATGATTTTCCAGGACACATAATTGTTCCATATTACTGACCAGACCAGGCAAAGTTCTGCCCTGTATTTGGTTCTCTTCCTGGAAGTTTTATGTAACACACACTGTGGGGTTGCACGGGCTGGTCAACAATACAAAAAACGATGTGCATTGGGCAGGCATGTCCAGACCTTTGGGGTCTCCCTAGCCCGACCTAAAGCAACACACCCAGCTGCCTCCCCCTCTGTGATCGGCCTTTCCATCAATAAAGACAGGGTTGGATGAGTTTGGTGTGGAATAATCTGACACACTCAATAATCCACACTCATTTCCCATACGCATTCATTTTCACACACACTTACACATCTAGACTCACACACATACACTCAATGCTTACCCACACATACAAACCCATGCTCATCTACACATACACATCCATGTTTACACACACATACACATCCATGCTTAAACACCAACATGTATACATGCATGCTCATACACCCTTACACATACAAATCTATGCTCATACACACCATACGGACATATTTACCTATACACATTCATGCTCACACACACACACTTACACACAGATGCCTACATACAGGCTCAAACACTTATACACTCTTACTCTAACATACATACAGTCATACATGCATAATTCCTCCCTTACTAAAACCCTTACCTCAACCACAGCTTTCCTTCCGGCAGTGAGCAGTCTCGTGGCGTCACGTAACCTTGCTTTATGTGACCCTGCTACATGCCTGTCTCACTGGTCTGGTCAAAAATTGTTCACAAAGGTCTCTTCCAGTTTGGACCGGCCCTTTGTGAACATTTTTTGACTGACCTAGGAACAGCCCACCCATGTGTGGCAGTGTAGCACATCCCTGATGAGTGGCACCTGGGGTGGACCCCCCTAAGTACTCCAATGTAAATTATCATTGTGGTTAACAATGCCTGCTCTTACACATTGCATTGCTTTTTATAAGATATTTATTGTCATGTGTTCTGTTTGCCCTGAAATAATGTTTATAGGCTGTTCTTGACCTTTACAAACATTTTGGACTTTTTACACTAGATAAATGCCCTGGTCATTAGACTATATGGGGAGTTAGTAATATGGCAGTGATGAATACAAATGTGGATATTTATAGTAATGACTCAACAACTGGGTGAGCTTTCAGATAAGATACTAAATATAATTCTATATTACATATTTCTGAGCTCACAACAATTCAGGGAGTGTAGAACATATTATACCTCAGGGGTAAAAAGAAAAAAGCTCATAATATGATAAAGAAAAAAAAGAAACTGAAGCCTTTGAGATTTTAGGGGGGGGTAGGTGTATAGTAGGTATTAATAATGATAAACATAGGAAACATAGGAGATTATAGGTGAGAGAGACAGTACCTTAGTTAACGTGTTCAGGTAGAAGTGCAGAAGAAAATTATTGCCCCATACATTCCATTTTATTGTGTAAAGGTTCAACTGGGGGTAAAAAGCAAATAATGTTGTAGGAATAGAAAGGATCTGTCTTTGATTAACAGTAGAACACCTATTTATGCCACTATACAGAAGCATGGTCCAGAGACAGATTAATTATGTTTTTCCAGCAGCCCAGGACTGATCAGGTGCTTTGCTACTGCTGCATCATTGTGCGTTCCATATACTACCGTAGAATTCTGCTGACTGCACATAATGTCAACCTTTAACCCAATGGTTACACAAACTATGGGCTACAGCCCGCATGGTCCCTACATTTTCAAGGGGGTATGTAACAAGATTATGTGAATATTTCTTTAACTTGGTGCCACCTGTTACTACAATCTGGCTCATTCTCAAAGGTGACTAAGCAGTTAATTTAAAAGAGAAATGTGGATGATTGGTAGTGTCATAGATCAGTCTAAATGTGTACAAGGCTGGGAAATGGAGAGCCAACTGTATCCCTTTAATGACATGATTTATTGTCACGTGGCCATGCCTAATTCTCATAATGGCAAATATAACTGAGGCATAACCAGGCAAGATGTTGTATGGAAAGTGTGCAGAGTTGAAATCCTTACTTATTGACAGATAAAGGACAACATTGTTTGTTCTTTGGTCTGCTGGATTTATCTTTCTTGTCACAGTCTACTGGCAAATGGAAATTTCCTGCTATATATATATATAGAACCACAGCTGCCAAATTTTCTCATGTAAATGATTACTAATATTTTGAAATGAACCAGTGTTGCAAGGGTTAATGCATGGCTGTCATCATCTAGTCTTCCAGTCTATGTGAATGGTTTTTTTTTTAAACTCTAAAGGGTTCATTTTTTTAAATCACCTTTTTTCAAGGGAAATTTGTTAATGCAGATATACAGATATATAGATGTGGATGTATATGATCCAATTTTAATCCCGCTATGAATCATGATATACCATGGCATATGATGAGTTTCATGGCAAATACCTAAATGTCTGTATAGTTTTCTTCTCATCTGCACTGGCTATGTATAGTTTTTATAGGTAAAACTATGATTTTTTTTCCCTCTAAACTGTTCCAATGTTTTTAAACCCCTTTGCGACAACTGATGTTCCAGACATGTTACGGAAATGCATACAGTTTGTAACAATTGACGTACCTTGCACGTCTTGCACTTAAATGATCTTAGAAAGTGATCATTGAAAGACGGCATGACTTTCAAATATGGCAGCGCTCTGCTGCTGGAAAGAGTTGCTGGTGTTGCTGAAATGTCTTGATCTTGTGGCATTCAGCAACACCAAAAAAATAAAAATGGGTGCTGTGTAAAAAAATTCCAAGACCCTCCTGAGACTTCTGCAGGCTGATAACTGGTAGTGTGATTAGAAAGTCAGGGCAATGGAGCCCTGTAAACATAGTATACTAACAATATTTAAAATATAAAAAATGTAAAAATGAATAAATAACAATGTCATACAATATCCAAATAATAGACTCCAGTGATGTCACTATGACATCATAAGGGTAACCATTCAGTTGCAAAAAAATGAAAAAAAATATAATAGTATAATAATAATAGTAAAAATTATTTACATAGTTATAATGTAAAAAAATATTAATAGGTACACAAACACCTTGTGCCCTTTCGCTAGAAACATACATAAAAAAAGCAAAAAAAAACCCCATAGAAACATTCAGGACACATTTTAATAATCTATTTTATTGTTTTTTTCATCTTAAGCTTTTGTAGATGAGTAAAAAGGTTTTTCATAAAACGTACATATTTTTGTTTCTTCAATTTTACACATTTTATTATTTGTATAAACTTTATATGTTAAATAATGGTATCTAAGAAAGCCACTTGTCCTGAAAAAAAAACATATATAATTTGTCTGGGTACAGTAAGTGAAAACTAAACACAAGCACGGAAGAATTGTTTAAACCATTTTCACGAAGGGTAAAAAATTTGGGAAATAGTCCAGTCACGAATTTGATTCTAAATTAAAAAACTCTGAATTTTTTTTTTTTATAATTTGTGTAAACTAAATGAGAGGGGGAGAGGGAATTATGCTTAAAAACAAAATGGCATAAGTGCTAAAAAAAAAACCTCTTTAGTCCTTAAGTGTAAAAAGGAAACAATAGCCTTTGACCTCAGCTTTTATACCTCAGCGCTTAAGCTAATGATTGTGCAAACTTTAATGGGCAAACAGCTAATGGACCTCCATTGTAAGAGGCTCCTCAGACTCATTCTATTGAGTTAGGTCCCATTGGGTAACTGACCCGAGCGGGATATTTATGGCTAGGTCTTGAGTTGCACCTTACCATCCATGAGGAAGCTAAGACTGCATCAGGGCTCTACGATTTGCTCCCTTTGTATTTCCTTACATTTATCTTCCTGACTGCATAGACAAATAGCGTGTTACCTACTACAGAACAGTATATCAGCTTTACAAATACGGTAGTATCAGGATCGGCCCTACCGTATGGAGACACTAGGCAGCTACCTAAGTCATGGAGCTGTGATGTTCTTTCCTGTTGCCTCCAGGATGGGGATTCTATGAGTATCTGGGCATCCTAAGGCCTTTGCTGGATATTATAAAGCCTTCCTTGTTGGCATAAAGTATTATTTGAGTAAACACATCTATTGTTTTCCCAAACTGACAATTAAAAACAGTCGTGAAATGCTCGTTATCCAGCAGCTGTTAACTGACAAGACCTATATCAACATTTGCTTTGATGGGTGATGATGATACTCTGTTATCGGGTTTCAATATGCATTCTTTCACTTGGATTCCAGTTACAGGATGTAGTGTTTACCCTGCAAAGCCTCCGTATCCGCAGCTAAATACACATTTATTTCAGTGAAAGTTGTGACAAATTGACTGATTTATGTAGCGTGAGGCCGGTTAAACCTTATAGGTGTGGCTGGGAACAAAACCTTTAACTGAGCTGCAAATGGGCTACTGAAATTTAACCCATAGCAGTATTCACTTTTTTTTTTAAGATATTGGATAAAGCAGAATAGTTTTTGTTTTTGCTTTTGTTATTAAATCTCATATAGATCACTTATTTTATATTTAAAATGACCAGATTTACAAAATAAAATCCAGGTACATTCTTCTAGGTAGGTAAAATAATATATCGGTAATATTTCCTTTTGATTTTATTAATATACCTCATATATATTATTTATTTTAAGTTTAGGATGATCAGATTTAAAAATCAAATCCATTCTTCTACATAGGTATATTTGTAAGTCAATCATAGTGCCAACAATTAACAGTACATACATTCAAAGGGTATCACATCAACTAGAATGGACAGACTAAGAAGGAACGGTACATTTGGTAACCTGCTCACAAGTTTACAAATAAGCATTTTTAGATAAGACCAATAACTTAGTCTTTATAGCAGGAAAAAGGAGCCGACTTGACAGGTCTTATCTGCTGTCAAATTTGATGTTTCTGTTTTAACATTCCCTCTTGCTTATAAAGAAAATGATGTCACTGATCTCACTCAGTGAGATCACTTCATTATTAAAGGGTGCTCTTTAATAAGATAAACTGGATGCTGATTTCTTAGTCCCTTGACAGTGTTAAATAACATAGAGATCCAAGGGACATTTCCAGGAGAAATATTAATGAAACGATCTGGTCACTCTAATTTCCACTTAACTCTTGTCCATTTTTTTCCGTTCAGGAAAGTGTTAAGGAAAGTATGTTTTCTACCACGACCCCTATTTCCCTGCCCTAGCAACTGCCTCCTAGTTGCTTATAATTACTCATCATACTAGGCAGTGCTTCCATGTACTGATCAGCAATATCGAAAATGTATATTCGTCCTGGCCAAAAGTGGCCAATTTGGTCTATTATCACTTTAAGTAATTTTGAATATTTCTTAATTTATTTTTTTTTTACCCATGAACTTTTAATAGCTCTGTTCAGCTTGGTCTTTATATGGCAACACAATGCCAGTACCTGCTTGTGTGTTACATAAAAAGTCATGCCTAGAAACAATATGAACAAGACAAAAGAATGACCTTGGCATTTATCAGTACTAGAAATGTTTATTCTAATAAAAAAGTATTAAATTCAGCAGACTGGGTGCCTATGAGCTGCTTCAGGTACAGTGTTTGGAACTTAGGTCTGTATGACCCTTATTCCCATGAATCTAACAAACCCGTTCCTTTCTATTTTTAAGCCAAAGCTATTTGTTTTATATAAAATTGAAAGAAAAAAAAGATTTTTTTATAAACAACATTTTTGAGATCAGCTGTCTGGCACATGGCTTCCGCGTAAGGAAAATCTAGACACCGAAAGTATAATTTCTTGATAAATGTTAGATGTACGTGAGACGTTCTATATTTGAAATGTCTGGAGCAGACGGAATCTTCGCTCTAATTGCGGGTTATAAACACGGCCTTCCAGCAGTTTATATGTGGTTTTGCAAATGGAGCTGCAGTATTTATTTATATGCGTGTAAGTGCTCAGCCTCATACATGCGCGCACAGACACATTATTATTGTTAAGGTTTGAAATATAGACCTTACTTTACATTATTATTTGGTGAGTTATTTACCTGGGAGTTGTTATAATATGCAGCCGTTTGCACTGAAATAATTAACTACTACACTGCTGAATGCTGTGCACATTTACAGCTTGCATAAAACCACACTCTCCTATCGCATTTCAAAACGCCAGGCAAGGTATGAAAGTGTATAAAAGTATATAAAATGAGCGGCCATTTTGAAAGATGAAGCCGGGTGCATGCTCATGGCAGAAGGGACATGTATACTTGGTGTAGAGTTTTGATTAAAAAAATCCTCTTAAAAATGTATATATATATTTATACACGTTGTACAGCGCTGCGGAGAATATGACGGCTCTATATATATATATATATACAATAGAGTGCCCCATAAACATATTATACATATGTAGTATTATTAGCAAAAACTTACATCAGTCACTTGGAGTATTTCCGATGCCACATGCTGCTCCACACACACGTTGTGAGACCTCATACCACATAGACCACATGGTGTCATGGCACTAACACGCCATCTCTTTCTCTGTTGGCGTGTGTGTGGTTTTTGTTGTGATTGAACCATTTTTAACACTTTGTCCCAGAATGGTTCTTTACGCATGGCTTATTGTATAAGCCATGCGTTATACAAGCTCTTCTTGCAGCAGAGCTGGTTCTTCAAACTGTCTTGCGTCTTTACAGCAGGAATAATGTGCCAACTAGACGGACCAAATGGTTCTTATCCGCCATCAAATTCTATGTTCCTGTATTAAAAACTGGTTACTTTAGACTGCAAATCTCCTATCAACCGCAACTTTAATAAATAAACCCCATTACTTTTAATGGTTAGACAAGCTTTGCACTAAACAAACCTTGGGTGGGCAGCAGATCTCGAACCTGCAGTACATTACATATTGTTGGAAAGGCCTTTTTTCCCCTCTGGATATTGAAGTAACAATTAAAGCGTCTTCAAGCGTTGCCTCTGTTTGCAAAAATGCTGGCTGTCGGGGATGCCGTGCCTCCCAGTCCTGTATGTATGTACAGGATGATCTGAGATCTCCCACTGATTCATTCTTCTGCAGAAGAGTCAAGTTTTTTTTTGTAACCAGGCCATTGTTCTTCTTTCTTCTGTGTGCTGTATGCCTGGAGCAGTCAGCTGCCCTTGGTCTTGTAGCTTTGACACTGAGTCATTGTTGTCTGCATGAGACAGTACATTAGGGCTCTCTCCTAGCTTACCCTTGTGCCAGATCCGCTCCCATAACTTCATTCTTGGAAAGTTTCGGAGTCTCTAGGGAGATAAAAAAAAACGTCTGCAACATTTGCTCTTGTCTAAGCAATTTCACAAGGCATTCAGTCTTGCTTTTGTTAATTCTGTTACTAAAGGTGCACAGGGGGGCATGAGAACTTTTACAAATAGCCCCTATAAATGTAACATCAAAATTGTCTCTGTAGTTGCACGGTGAGCATGCAAAGTTCGTTTGCTTGCTTATTTTATTCAGCCTTATTTACTGTAATTTATTATGTTCAGTGCATTAACTACCCAAATAATTAAGCGGTTTTGTGCATTCGTTGGCTAATCTTCCTGTCTCCCTATAGATAACACTAGATCAACCATTAAAAACCACACATGTAGGGTTTTTTTATTAAACATTTTTGGGGTGCGTCTCCATTACGAATATTCATAGCTAACTGGGCTGACTAGTAACACCACTATTCTAGATTTGCACTAGAAACATTATTTTTGGGACTAACTGCCATAAAATATAGAAACTGTGCCCATGTAGTCTGACCTTTTAGAAGAGACAGAACATCATAGGGACCCTAATGCCTCAGTCGTTATTTCCCTGCCTAATGTCCATTTGAATAATTGGAGTGTTATGGTCCACCTAAGGGATTCAATTTTTTCTTCATATACATGAATAACTTGTGGGGCTGTCGGAGACACTAGACTGTCCCTTTAACGAACGATTTCTTTCATATACATAAACACAATATATAGATTTATACTCTATGAACCTATAATCAGCTCTGTTTTTAAAAAAACTTAATAAGTTTAGTGGAGTCTAAATAAGTCTTTAAATTTAGTAAGAAATTGTTTCCAGAATCTTACAGTTGAAATACTAATATTGAAAGTATCTCCATATATAAACATCATCCTGTCTAGAGTACACTTTAAGTTTTTCAACAGAATGTCTGAACATAGAGGTGTGGAATGCTGCAGCCCTGCAGCTACAGTTTCTCCCTAAGATAAGTGCTTTATTTTTTTTACAATTTGAACAATACATATGGAAGCACACAGGGCCGGCCCTACCATGGAGCAGAGTGGGGCAATTGCCCCAGGCGCCCCAAGCGCCTTTTTTTTTTTAAGCGGAGCAGAGAGAGGGGTGGCGAGTGGTTTTATCTTACCAAGTTATCAGTACCTGCTCGGCGGCCCTCTCTCTCCTCTGTGAGCCCTCTAGCTCGGTCTGAGTGCCGGCTTGTAATGCTGAGCGCCGGAAAATGACGTCATTTCCGGCGCTCAGCAGTAAAGCAGCGCACACCGTGGCAGAGCAGGGAGACTCGCGCAGGACTGCTGACAGGTAAGTGCAAAGGGGGGGATACGGTAGATAATAGGTAGGTAGGGAGGGAGAAGCAGGGCAGATAATGACCCCCGGTGTCGGCGGGGGGAGGCATTTTAAACTTCGCCCCAGGTGCCATTATGTCTTGGGCCGGCCCTGGAAGCACATACAGTACAATGTACATTCATATGCACTGTATGTTTAGAG
>VKOC01032584.1:0-11703 GCA_009364415.1 Spea multiplicata | reverse complement strand
CCACATCTGTTTAATTTCTCCCCATATAAAACCTGTTTAGTAAACAAAAAGAGTTTTTTTTTAAGAGAAAGTTATATAATTTGGTTAAACTTATTTTAAATTGCTACAGGCATAACGTAATGCTTTTATTAACGCTTATGAAAACATTGCCAAATCACTAAACATTATAGTGTATCAGTAAAACAATCGTTAATGTATAGAGAGAGAGAGCCTTTTCTATTGGATTTACATTCCATTTTACGGTCGGGGTATGAACCTCCCTTTATCAAGTCAAACACAATACTAATCACAGACGTCTAAGCAAGACATGGGTAGCAGTAGATGGGTCAAGGAGCAGGATTGAGACTATTAAGGTAAAGGTCACAGCAGTTAAACCCCTTAAGGAAAGAGGACTTATTTTTTTGCACAATGTGACAATGGCTGTTTTAACATTTCTGCTGTGCTTGTGTTTAGCTGTAATCTTCCTCTCTCTCATATAGTGAACCCACACAAATTATATATTTATAATTTAGATATTATTATCTTGATCATATCATCTAATTTACTATACAAAATGTAAAATATGGTGAACAATTTAAAAAAGCACTTTTTTCTTTTATTTGATAAACATTTTACTGATCTACAGGGGTGTAAGTATAAACCATAGGGTCCTAGTGCAAATATTGCCCAGGGGTCCCCAAGCTTCACCAAGCATTTAACAGTGCCATCCTAACCCCCAAAAAGCCTGTTTATGCCATCTTTGCCCCAGCTTGTCAGTGCCCCCAAACAGCTTATATGTGCCTTCTTTGCCCCTTGTCCTCCCCTTCCAACATACACTCTGGCACACATATGTAAACAAACTTACACAAATCACACACACTTACTCATACTCACTTACAGACATATACAAATTCATTCTAACGTACACTCCATCTCACCCCCACTTACGCATCCATGTTCACAAACACACAATTACACATCCATGCTCACACATGCACAATTACACATATAAGTTCACACACAATTACACATCCAAGCTCACACACAATTTTACATCCATGCTCACACACTCATAATGACACAACCATGCTGACACACACTTATACATTCATGCTCACATACAAACAAAAAAAAATAATACATAAATGCTACCTCCCTCCCGCCCCTGCTTACCTCTAACCTCTAATGGCTCCAGCAGCTTTCTTTCCAGCTGCTCGCACACTATGCGGAAAACCTGCTAAATGTACTACATTGTCCTAAGTTTAGAAATACCCAATGTTTTCATATTTTCATCTTTGAAGCCAGTCAGTCCAACATACCCCATCAAACCATATATTTTTTCAAACTAGACACCCATGGGTATTTCAAATGCTGGTATTTAAACTCTTTCCATGCCAGGGGTTTTGGGAAGATACGATACCAGATACCAATTTTAAGACTTGCTGAGTAACTATTTTTTCAAATTTTTTAGACATCCATTTTTTGCACATATATTCTTTAAACTCAATCATTCCTTTTATGATGTCATGGTGAAATAACTGTGGTATTTTTTATTTTTATATATTTTTGCGAACTACTTTTACTCACTGTAAACTATGCAAAGATATACACTCACTGGCCACATTATTAGGTACACCTTGCTAGCACCAGGTTGGAGCACCTTTTGCCTACAGAACTGCCATCATTCTTCGTGACATGCTTTATACTAGGTGCTGGAAACATTACTCAGAGATTTTGGTCCATATGGACATGATGGCATCACGCAGTTGCTGCAGATTTGTCGGCTGCACATATATGATGTGAATCTTCCGTTCCACCACATCCCAAAGGTGCTCTATTTGATTGAGATTTGGTGACTTTGGAGGCCATTGGAGTTCAGTGAACGCATTGTCATGTTCAAGAAACCAGTTTTTAGATGATGTGAGCTTTGTGACATGGTGCATTATCCTGCTGGAAGTAGCCATCAGAAGATGGGTACACTGTGCTCATAAAGGGATGGACAGGGTGCCAAAGTGTGCCAAGAAAATGTCCCCCACACCATTACACCACTGCCATCATCCTGAACCGTTGATACAAGGAAGGATGGATCCATGATTTCATGTTGTTCACGCAAAAACGTGACCCTGCCATCTGTATGTCGCAACTGGAATCGAGACTCATCATACCAGGCAACGTAATTCCAGTTTTCCATTGTCCAATTTTGGTGAGCCTGTGCAAATTGTAGCTTCAGCTTCCTGTTCTTAGTTGGCAAGAGCGGCACTCGGTGTGGTCTTCTGCTGCTGTAGCCCATCTGCTTCAAGGTTCGAGGTGTTGTGTGTTCAGAGATGGTATTCTGCATACCTTGGTTGTAACGAGTGGTTATTTAAGTTACTGTTGCCTTTCTGTCATCTCAAACCAGTCTGCCCATTCTGCTCTGACCTCTGACATCAACAAGGCATTTTCGTCCACACAACTGCCGCTCACTGGATATTTTCTCTTTTTCTGACCATTCTCTGTAAACCCTGGAGATGGTTGTGCCTGAAAATCCCAGTAGATCAGCAGTTTCTGAAATTCTCAGACCAGCCCGTCTGGCACAACAACCATGCCATGTTCAAAGTTCTGATGCTCAGTTTGAACTTCAGCAAGTTGTCCTGACCGCGTCTACATGCCTACATGCATTGAGTTGCTGCCATGTGATTGGCTGATGAGCTATTTGTGTTAACAAGCAGTTGAACAGGTGTACTTAATAAAGGGGCCAGTGAGTGTATGTAATGCCTGTCACAACAAATCATAGAACATCAATGGATTATACACATGTACATCTGTTAATGTTATGTATATGATCCAGTGCAGCAAATGTGAAGCAGTATGTTACGTTGGAGAAACCAGCCAAAACCTAAACCTAAGGGTGAACCTACGGAGACACTCCATTAGCAGACACAACAAAAATAATAACTGCACCCCGGTTGGCCACCACTTCACCCAGACGGACCTCTCCGTTAACAGACACAATGAAAATAATAACTGCACTGCAGTCAGTCACTGCATTATGAACCTCAGTATAAAAGGGGAACACACAAGCCAGAAAAACTTGAAATAAAGATGATTAACCATTTTAACACTAAGGACACCAGATTACACTTGAAGGTAGGATTCCTGTCATATTACCAGTACTTTGTATGATATTTTCTGTGATTTTACTCTAATTTATGCATTGTCTCCATGATACAGGCCCAACTTGGTTTCAAACTGGCTAAACTTATATACAACCACCTTAAACTGCTAACCTGTCTCTATCCTGCTCTTATACCAGTATTCTGCTGCCCATGCCTCACTTAGATGTCTCTGGTTAGTATTGCTTTTGACTTGGCAAAGGGAGATTTATACTCTCCAAAGCTCATCCTAAAACTGGAATGTTAGTCCAATAAAGTATATATGTAGTATTATTTTTGTTATTCTTAAAAAATAAAACATGACTAAAGAAATAAAACATGTGAGTTTGCTTACAGTAAAAGAAGGAAAAACTATTATTTATTTTTCCTGAAATATAATTTTGCCAGCTTAGTCCGCAGTTAGCCAGAGCTAAAATCATTTTCTCAGTTCTATGACATAGAACAAAAATATATATAACGGTTACCGTATGTGAGACATCTTCACAGCCTTAAAATATGTATGTTTATATAGACATCCAGAACTACACATAATTGCCCATAAATGCTTACTGACACTTTCGTAAGAGCTATAAGAATATTTATTGCTTAATTATCTTCAGAGAACATCTTAGTCTGTAAACTGCCATTTCAGTCAAAGAAGTCAAAGAGTATGTCAAAATAAGCATCAATTCTGATCTGGAAAATAGCCATGTTATTTCACAGGTATTTTAACACTCATGTAACAAGTTGTTTCATCTGAAATAGCACATTTGTCTAACCCTCCCAGTTTTCATACCTTGCACTTGCAAATATCAATAACAATTCTTCTTCAGACACAGTCTAATGGGCTTTACTTCATCTCACTTAACCGTTTTATGACGTGTCGCTCGTTATTTGTTGTACCTTTTTATAGCAATACAGTAGAGCTACAGTAGAGCTACATGTACAGGTAAAAAAATGCAAAAGGGACGCAATCAAATTGGCATATCTTTGGTATCCAAGAGTTCTTTAACCCTTGGATCGTTGGATTTTCATTAATAATACATATATGAGCAATAACATACATATCTATGAAATATCTTTCTTTTGCTGTTGAATAACTATCTATATTCACTGAACTGGTCCCTTGAGGAATGAACTTCATTTATCTGCTCCAGTAGAAGTATTCATCCAATATCTTTGTGTTCAGCTGTACCCAAGCCTTTGTTGCTTAAGCATGAAGGCGTGTTTTCTCAATAATGGTATTAGGTAGATGACTTGTTCTCCTACATTTCAGTTCTATGTCACTCTGACTCTAGTTTCATTAACCAGTCAGTGTTCAGCTACAGTCAACACTTTTTATTATGAAGACTTTTTAAACTCATACTCAGATATGATGTACATGTTCATCATTATTAACCACAAGTCCAACTTTACTTCATTCAAATTCAGACTTAGTCGTCCAATACATTTTAGTGCCAGCTCTTGCAAACAATGTTGCTTCATAAGACAAGTAGATCAATCACCATTGTAACCACCATTGCATTTATTTAAAGAAGTATAATAACCTAAGTAATCTAGTAACCTAATTTGGTTCTTAGCGATCCAGAAGCCATTGTATTAGACAACACTGCATGAATAATTAATAAACTGTGCCACTATTGGGATTAAAGGGCTTTCGTATTTTCTTGTGCATGATCCATGGCAAAACTTCAATAATTAATGTATTAGATTTTTTTTCAAAACAACAAAATATTAGGAAAGGCAGTGGATTAGTCAGGGACTGATTTAAGTTTTTTCATTTTTTTGTTCCACTGGGACATGAAATTACCAGAAGCAATCCAATAACTCCCCATATTAGAAGAAAAATATTTCATAATACCCTATATATACGTATATTATATCTACTAGTTGTCTTACTTATAATTAAAACCTGCATCTGTTCAAAAAATGTTACAGGGGATTTCTAGTCCCCCAAAAATGTTTTTGGATTTTAAACACATATTAGTGTATGTCTAGTTTACTAAATTAAAAAAAATATATTTTTAATGTATAGTAGAACTCCATGCAGAATTGACTACATTATGCATTTCAATAGTACTGGTATATCTAGGCAAATGCCTAGTGGACTGGTATGGCTGCACACTGCAAAAATGTAAGTGTAGTGTGTGTAGCCATGTGTATCCATCACGCAACTGGCCCTAAGTATTTAATCACCAGCCCATTCCTGGGGGCAGGAGGGTCCTACTGGATCTATAAATAAAAATATATGTATAGAACTACTATCATATCAACTTATTTTAACAACATTTTAGAGCAAGGATCAATGCTTGCGAGAAAGGAACCAGTGCCAAAGAGTCCCTTAATAATGGGGCTCCTACTCTATAATATTGAATGTGCAATAGTTAACAATGTATATTATAATTTCTATTCCTTCCATCCCCGAGGGCTTTGGCAGCTAGTAGCTTCAATAATAAAACATGAAAACAGCTTTTGTTAAATAGCATGGATTCTGCTGAGCACAATCCACTATCAATAAGTATCTAACAGTGTCAGCCTATTCTATTTGCACATACATGTACATGTAGGAGGGCCCCTACGGGCTACCTCAACTGGTCTCAACCCAAAACCAACTGTTTTTAAACAAAGTACACAAAACATCAATAAATCCTCTAAATATAAGTCAGTTTTCCTTTGACCAGTCAGCATGTTGTTAATCACTCTCTATTATTAAAAAGTGTTGTTCAGAAAACATTACATAAACCATATATTGAATTTATTTATAGAGCTGTGGGAATGTACAAAACTACACAAAACAAGCTGTTTTTTTATAATTTGTAAGCCTTCTGGTCCCCTGCTAATATTCTCCCACATTACATTCTATTCTATTTTTACTGCAACTTCAGAAAGTTACGAGTGGAAAACAAATTATAGAAAATAGCTTGCATTTTGTAACTCTTTGATAGCCCAGAGAATAACGGTCCTTATAGCATTGATGGACCATACTGTAAATATGTTTACATATCCCAAAGAGAGTTTGATGTCCTCTCTTTGGGGCATCAAAGCACAAAGCAAAATAGCACCTAATACTTTTTGCTGTTTAAGAATCTATACCAAAATACATTTTGTTAAGATTACCATAATATAAGTCAGGGTACTAAAGTTAAGACCCACCAGGTCAATAAGGTAAAACCTAACATAGATACACATCGCTTTGCAGTGCCCACCTACAAGTTACCAATAGAGAATGCAACTTATAGCAAATGGGACAGGAGTCTCTGGCCGACAGAAATGCTGCTGACTCTTGGCAAGTGGCAATGCTGGAGACTCTAGGCAGGCAGCTAGGTGGGAGACTGTTGGCAGACAGAAAGGCAGAAGTAAACACAGACCCCAAATTCAGGGGTCAGACGATAAGCAAGTTTGACTACAAATCCAAAATCGTTACCTGTGAGTCAGGCCAAAGGATACAGGATACGGTATGGGGTAGGAGAGGGAAGGAACGGGGAACTGGAAGAGGGTTGGTGATGGATAGGGTCAGATTTATCAAATGTCAAGTTGCAGCAGAACAACAAATGAGCAAGTTGGAAAAAGGTGCATTGCCACCTGCTGCCAAGAAACTCCATTGACAATATCAAGGTAATTTATATGGATAGAACTATAATAGAAAGAGTGCCATAGCAAATTGTGCATGGCTCCCTATGGTCTAGGTTACCATGTAGTATGAGCTCCCTTATTATTTTTACTTCCAGAATAATCTACATCTCTGTCTTATTATCTGTGAGTGTATATAGTGCATAAGCAGGGTAGACAGTTTGTCCTTGTGGTTAAGGGGCCAGAAAAGGAAAATAGTAGGGGCAGATTATCAGGAAATGTCTTGTTAAAGAGCCAAGTCTTTAGCTTCCATCTGAATGTAGGGAATTCTGTTTTCCTAATAGGCCGAGGGAGGCTGTTCTAGTGCCACGCACCTAGTTAAGATGCTGAACAGTATGTCTTGTTTGTTGCGAGGGCAGTTGAGGAGGAGTGGAAGGTAAACTTATCCTGTAAATAATGATGATTTACTTTTATATAATGCTTGGAGTATCATTGTGAGGTATTTGAATGGGGCTCATTGCTTCACCGGTAGTCAAGGTAGTTTCCTCAGTTCAACAGATATGGAATTAAATTTGAGTTTTCCAGATTGTTGCATTTTTCTGAATTGCCTGTAGGGGGAGAATAGATAATCTGGCATGCCCTCATATAGGGCACTCTATGAAGTGCAGTGGTTTCAAATCAGTTTTCGTAGTTGCCTCGATTCAAGATTTTATGGAAAATGTGTTGTCTATTATTGCTCCTAGGTTTCGACCTGTTGAGATGGGGAGTTCTGCTGCTTGTTGGGAAGTAATACTTAATGGGTGACATCTGAAGTCTAGCGCCATCAGTTCCGTTTTATCTGGGTTGAGTTGTAGTATGTTAGCTGCCTCCAGTCAAGAATGTCTCTGTGGCATGAGATAATGGTGCTGGGATGTGGTCTTTGCTATTCTGATGCTCCAAGGCATATTTAGGTGTCATCTACATACCAATGGAAATCTAGCCCTCTTGATCAAGTCTGCGAATAGTTTCATGCATATGTTGAATAAGATGGGTGATAGGGAGGAATTTGGCTTTATTTATTGAAAATAGATTTAGGTTAATGAGGTTTGATGTCACAAAGGGTGTATAAAAGCTAGCTAGCTAACTTAACAATTAACGTCATTTAGGGATATACAGAATGCTACAGCTGTACCAAAGCAAAGTCTAGGACACTTAAACAAGCATTACCATACTATATTACATACCATAAATGTCACACTTGTTAATAATATACCTGCTTCTTCTGAAACTAAAGCTACAGTGAAATGTTATATGCATGCCATTTTAGCATGTAGCCATATATAACATGTACCCACTCAGTGTCCTAAAATAAGACAAATTGTGATAATTATGTGTGACATTTTACAGTATATCCTTCGTAAGCGTGTAGGATGTTAAAAAAAAATAAAAAACTGCTTTTTTAAAGTAATAAAAATATTTTAAAAATACACTGTCCTTTTTCTTGATATTTTACTCATTGGAACTAACCAATAAGAATTCATATAAGGATGTTCCCTTCCCAACACAAAAGTCTAACACAAACATTTAAAATTAAATATCAAAACTGACTATTAAAGATACTAATAAATATATGAATACGCACATCTTATATAAAATATCACGACCTGTTTCCCGTACACAAACCAGGTTTTCGGACAAGTGAAATTATGTCCAGCAATTCAATAGAAATTGTGGTAATCAATCGCAAATTTTTTTTACAGGGACTATACAAGCTAAAATATACTATATATAATATATAGTATACAAAATCATTAAAATGCTCAATTTAGCATTTCAACAAATCTGTCAGAGATAACACTTGGTTTATTTTAGCCTTTTCACATATTTTCAACACAACAAACTAAAATTACCATCTAACAAGGAGATCTGTGAAGGTTGATAGTGGTACTGTTGATTCATCACAATTTTTGTAATACTCTGATTCAAATCTTTAAACCATAACATTAAATAAGAAGACTTCTGCTTAAAGACACAGCATGCAAAATTCACACAACCTATTATGAAGACTTCCTATTGCGAATGCCAAACCAACATTTTCTATGGCGTTTAGATTTTCAGGCATCCTTTAAGAAGCATTGAGCTAATTTTTATATTCCGAAACTCATCATTATAAAGACAATATTTTACACTTCAAGACTCATTTTCTATTGTTTTGCAATTATGTTACTTTAGTTGTAAAGGTGTAAAATTAGGCTGCAAAATCATTTACCACTAATGTCTAGATTCACAACAACCATAAAAATATTTCTTACAAAAAAGCAGAAAAAAATGAAAATGAAAAGGCAAAACAATTGATTACTTGACATGCACACATACCACTTTTTAAATACACATGTACATTTGTGTATTTGTTAAAAGTTCATCTTTCCAAAACTATACAGACATATCACAAACACTGATCCTAGAAGTGGTCTTTTAAACAATAATGCAATGATTCTGCTAGGTTGCTATGATGCTAAGACCACTTTCACAACTTTACACTACAAAGTTGAAAGAAGTCAGCCTTTGTGACATAGACCTACAGATACAGCCACTTCAAGTAAGCAGACAGTATATCTCTTCCAAAGGGTAAACATTTCAATAATATTTTTATGCACACAGAGAAAATATGGGCAAAGACATAAGAACTTTTTGGCTCATTTTTCCCGATGTAGAGATTCACACCTTAATTAGTCCAAGCAGGTTTATATTCCATCACTGTATTAGCCCTACCACTTTTTGATGGGAGGCTGCTCTACGTATCATCTACCCTCTCAGTACAGTAAAAGCTTCTTACATTATATTTAAACTTCTGACCCTTCAGATTGGGCCTACGGCCTTTTTGTATAATACAAGCCTTTTACCATTATGTCAACAGTCAGAGGGTTGGCTGTGCTCCCAAAGTACTTGTTGCATAATGAAGTCTACAATACGTAAATTGACAAAAAACTGCACTAAATTTATTGTTTATGGATGTGTGCCACATCATTAATTTCTGGCCACTTTTGCTGTGGATTAACTAAGCTAGTGACCTTTTCTGTTAAAAGTCACATTAACATTAGATACATTTATGTTATGCAAGAACAGGACATCCCAAACTCTTGGCAACTGACAAACATCAATCTCCGACAAAAAAGCAAAATTTAATTATGATTGTCAAGACTCCGTCGACAACATCTAAATCACAACTGCATATTAAGGACTGCAGATTTATGGACATATTACCAAAATGACTGACATTGTGGCAAAAAATGTGCACTCACTAGTTACTAGACTCATAGAAGATCCTGTGCCACATTCTGGGGCCCAGGCAGCACTTTGACAAAGCCTCTTCTTTCGGGATCCTGAAAGAAGCCTGTTCTTTCAGGAGCTTGTTACCGTATAAAAGACACCTGTCCACAGAAGCAATCAATCAATCAATTCCAAACTCTCCACCATGGGCAAGACCAAAGAGCTGTCCAAGGATGTTAGGGACAAGATTGTTGACCTATACAAGGCTGGAATGGGCTACAAGACCATTGACAAGCAGCTTGGTGAGAAGGTGGCAACAGTTGTTGCGATTATTCGCAAATGGAAGAAATACAAAATAACTGTCGATATCAATCAGTCTGGGGCTCCATGCAAGATCTCACCTCGTGGAGCTTTAACGATCATGACAACGCTGAAGAATCAGCCCAGAACTACATGGGAGGATCTTGTCAATGATCTCAAGGAACGACTGAAATCTTGCAGCACCCGCAAGGTCCCCCAGCTCAAGAAAGCACATATACAGGCCCATTTTGCCAATGAACATCTGAATGTCTCAGAGGAGAAATGGGTGAAAGTGTTGTGGTCAGATGAGACCAAAATCGAGCTATTTGGCATTAACTCAACTCGCTGTGTTTGGAGGAGGAGGAATGCTGCCTATGAACCCAAGAACACCATCTCTACCTTGAAACATGGAGGTGGAAACATTATGCTTTGGGGTGTTTTTCTGCTAAGGGGACAGGATAACTTCACCACGTCAAAGGGACAATGGATGGGGCACATGCACCATCCAATCTTGGGTGAGAACCTCCTTCCCTCAGCCAGGGCATTGAAAATGGGTCCTGGATAGGTATTCCAGTATGACAATGACCCAAAACACATGCTCAAGGCAACAAAGGAGTGGCTCAAGAAGACACACATTAAGGTCCTGGAGTGACCTAGCCAGTCTCCAGACCTTAATCCTATGGAGGGAGTTTCCACACGTCAGCCTCGAAACCTTAATGACTTGGAGAGGATCTGCAAAGAGTAGTGGGACAAAATCCCTCCTGAGATGTGTGCAAACCTGGTGGCCAACTACAAAAAATATCTAAGTTCTAAGTCATGTTTTGCAAAGGTGCAAATACTTATTTCACTGAGTAAAATGCAAATCAAATTTATATATTATTTGAAATACGTTTTCTGGATTTTTTTGTTGTTATTCTGTCTCTTTGGTCTGTTCAATAAACCTACCATTATAAATTATAGACTGATCATGTCTTTGTCAGTGGGCAAACGTACAAAATCAGCAGGGGATCAAATAATTTTTTCCTTCAGTGTACGCAATGATGATGATCTTTGATGGACAATGACTTCCATCACCCTCTGGCACAATGAGAGTGACTTGAGTAGCAAAATGAGTTGTAATATACTTATGGAATGTATTATTTTCTACTTTCATTTATTTAGCAAAGTTATTCAGTTTTACCCCTAATTATGTGTGACTATTTATGCTATATGCTCTTTACATACTACAATAGTTATAATTTTTACCTGTTATATAACATTATAGAATATAATAGTGCTACTTTTTTTAATATTTAATATTTGTAGAGTGAAAGAGAAGTAGTGTGAGTCAAGTGATTATTTATTTATAATAAATAAATGAGTACAGATGTAGGGAATTCTCAAAAGGCATAATAAAATACGTGCAGATTTTGGTCATAAGCTCTAGAAATCATAGCTGATCCCAGGTAAGTTGTAAGTTTGTTTAATAAATATA
>VKOC01032583.1:0-22632 GCA_009364415.1 Spea multiplicata | reverse complement strand
TATTTATATAGCGCCGGCAGATTCCGTAGCGCTGTTACATTGCATTTATCTATATAGCGCCGGCAAATTCCGTAGCGCTGTCACAATAGAGTCACAAGAATATTTTAAAATCACACACATTAACAAACTGGTCCAAAAAGGAGAAGAAGGTCTTGCAAGCTTACAATCTAGTCGGTGCATTCTGCATTCCTAGTAAAGAGGGGCATCAGGGGAGGAAAGAGGGGCATCAGAGGTTTGGGGTCCAAGGAAATAATGGCCAAACTACACAGGGGGGCTTGGGAAGTATGTGTACCTGGGGTCTTTCTGGCTCCGGCTACCTGGAGCCCCCCTTCCTTATGGGATGCATGTAGGAGGTCACGGTAATGCCGGTGGGCGGTCCTGCTGATGTCAGCGGGCGGTCCTGCTGATGTCAGCGGGCGGTCCTGCTGATGTCAGCGGGCGGTCCTGCTGATGTCAGTGGGTGGTCCAGCTGACATCGCGGGACACACGCCATTGTTGGAGGGGGAGGTGGTCGGCGACTGGGCCACCACGCTGCTCCCGTGACCTAGTAACCCCGAGACCCGGAGAAGCAACGTTTCACCCAGAGTCTCCGGGCAAAGCCCCGCTATGTAGGAATTTATTCCCCCCGGGGATAGATACATTATAGAAAGATACAAGTTTAAGGTATTTGCATCTATTTTTTATGCTGATTACTGCAGATGACATGGGTTGGTGGTCTTCACCTTTAAGAAAAAACCCAAAAAACAAAACAATACATCATACAACACTGCAGAATATGATGGTGATGACATATAAATCAATAAATATCACAACATGTCAGGGTATGGGTTCTATCGATGTGACACACTAGGGGATATTTCCACTTCTTGAAGAAAATCTGAATTTTTTTTACCCTACGCTGTCACAGGCAGTAATTATGGCAAATGACAAATGACATCATTCATTGATCTGATTGTTGTGATAACTATTTGGTTTGCAGATCATATTAAATCATACAAGGCCTGGGGTTCGGAATCTCCACGGGTCATCAGAGGACTCTTCTATTTAATTGAGCGGGGGATACCGAGCTAAACTCGACAGTAATAAAGAACGGCTTGCCATCTTGTTTAATTACCATGATTTCTACCTTCGTTAAGGATCAGTTTAGCGTGTTAAAAGTACATGAACTTGGTAAATCTAATTTAAAAGATACATTTGGTAAATCTGCTATACATACATTAAAAAAAAAATATAAAAAACATTTTAAATATAATATTCCAATTATTTATCTATATATATATAAAAAATATTATTTAAGAAAAAAAAAATAAGAAATATCGCCTGTAATATTTTATGAAATTATCCAAATTTCTTTGCTCATCGTCATTTTCTGGATATCTCATTCTCATACTAAGAATCCTTATTAAGCCGAGAGCGGCGGCAGTCCTAATCCATCTGTTCCCCCTTCCCTCCTCGTCGCCGTATTAATCCACCCCGCTGTACTTTAAGGATAATGTAGCAGGAGCGTTCCTTTTACCCCCCCTGTCCTCTTGACCTCTGGGGTTAGTCTGGTCTCTCCCAGACAGCTGTTAAGGTCCCTATACATCCTATTTTATTGACTATAAAGAGATAGGAAAGAAACCCCCCTCCCCCCCCCAAAAAAAAAATAAATTTTAAAATGCATTTTCACTATAAAAATATTAACATATGTCAATATATAGATTGGATATAATCATCACATTCATAAAATATGAAACATTCTAAAAATACAACCAATCCCATCATCATCATCATCATTATTTACCAATCCTCAAATCTTAATATTATCTTATTTATTTTAATGAATAAACACTATTATGTATTTTATGAAATTCGTTTCATTTATGTTTTTCTTCTTTGAGGAATTGAAAGAACACATTTCAGATTCTCTTTTTTTCTTTTTTTTTCTGTTTTCGTTTTTTTCCTTTTTTTTTCCTTATGCTGTATTTACAGAGATTTGAGATGGATAAATAAAATAACGAAAAAATAGATGCAATAAATGTTCCGAACGTTCAAAAACATTGCGACCCTGGCTGCGTTTCTAGAGGTTTTTTTTTTTTTAGGTCCGAATAGTTTTTTTCACAGACGTTTAGGGTTAAATGCATATCTGTCAATCTCCCAAGTCTTCCGTTTCCACCTGGGTTTATAGAATACTCTATATAATGATGAATAACAAAAATATGTCGTAGGAGCAGCCACCGCAACTTCCTGTTCTCGGGATCCGTGTGATTTTTTCCTCCCCTTAAGTTATAACGTGGTTGTTGATGGGTCCAGGCAGTCTTTGTGAGAGTGGGAGACGAAATGCGAGCGAGAACTTCAACACCAAGTGTCTTTACCGCAGTGAAAACAGACAGACTAAAAGGGGCCGAATGGGGCCGATCTGCCGGGAGATTCTATGTTTTTAAGATAACAGTGAAGGTGATGCGTTCCCTTTAAAATACCCACAAATGACGTATAGTAAGTGAGTCCGCACACACACACACTCACACACACACACTCACTCACACACACACACTCACACTACGCTCTTATGGCAGCACATCGCATGGTCGTGCATTACCAGCCCTTGGCCGTGCCCCGCGATACCCACTGGAGCGGCAGATAGGGCAAGTATGGAGGGCTGTTGGACCGGGACCCTCTTTCTCCCTCTTTCTCTAATGTATCGGGTCGTCTTAGTCTGTCGGTTCTAGTTTTGTCAGCCCCTCGGCGGACATTGTTGGCGCTATATTAATAAATAGATAATAATAGTAATTGAAGATTGCGTATTGTGTTCTGAAATTGCTCAATATTATATTTAATAAACGGTCTCTCAACGGGCAATTTTGAAATTCTTGACCCAAATCCCATTTTCATTGGAGAAATCCCATAGACGGGATATTTTGTGATGATTATTTCTGCGGTTCCGCTTTTGTTATTTGCATCTCGGGCTGTAATTCCCGTTGGATATCCGTTCTTTGTCCCTGGCCGTGCTTTGTGATTCCCAGACCGTACGTTTCATCGTTCGATGCACTCATGGAGCGTCAGGAATTGTATTTATGGATGAATAAAAGTATTTTAAATCCATTACAGCGGACTGGATGAACGGCAGAGCTCCAAGGGCCCCGGCACCAATCGCTCCAAGGCCGTGGTGTTCTGAGGGGCCCCGCACCAATCGTTCTGATAGGTCCATACCTTGTGCCCGTCCCATGAAGCGGGGATCCGATTGGGTCCCGCAAACTGTAGCAATCATCAAACTATATATGTGTGTGTGTGTGTGTGTGTGTATACGTGTGTGTTTATGTGTATACGTGTGTGTTTATGTATGTGTGTATACGTGTGTGTTTATGTGTATACGTGTGTGTTTATGTGTATGTGTATACGTGTTGTGTTTAGTGGGCTAGTGATACGTGTGTGGTTATTTATGTGTGTATTACGTGGTTGTGGTTTATTATGTGAGTATATCGTGTGTGTGTATGTGTTATAAGTGTGCTGTTTAGTATGTGCTGTATACGTGTGTGTTTATGTGTATACAGTGTGGTTTATGTATGTGTGTATACATGTATGTGTATACGTGTGTGTTTATGTATGTGTGTATACGTGTGTGTTTATGTGTATGTGTATACGTGTGTGTTTATGTGTATGTGTATACGTGTATGTGTTGTGATCCTGCACCCACACAGGGCACCAAACAGCACGGTCCTCTAGGGTATTAACGCCACATCACAGTTATATAATCAACCACGTTTTATTTGTAGTCCACGTATGAAGATATGTACAGTATAACATAGAACACAAATTCTCTACAAACAAAAGCCTAGCTCGTCTGAGCGCTTACTCACATATAACTCCCTCACTACTAGGGGTCTAAACTAAAACAAAACACAATCCCACCAACCTCTTTGATGGTCTCTTTCGTGCATAGCAAGCTCTGCTGCTTCCAAACAAAAACTCTCCTCTCCCTCTGTCCAACAGGTCAGGTTATGTTGCAGTGAGTGCAGCTAATTACTTGCAGCTGACCAGTGCATTGGAGTCGGCTTAAACTCCCGGCCTGGAACCCGTGTCAGTCCAGGTGCATGGAAACTGCGGGGTGGAGCACCAGCCTGCCCTATATGTCGTATAAAACCCTGCAAAATCGAGGGGGAATGTATACCCCTTCCACGACAACACCCCGCACCTTGTTACAGTGTGTATACGTGTGTGTTTATGTATGTGTGTATACGTGTGTGTTTATGTGTATGTGTTTATACGTGTGTGTATACGTATATGTTTATATGTGTGTGTTTATGTATGTGTGTATACGTGTGTGTTTATGTGTATGTGATATGTGGTTTATATTGTGTGTGTTTATTACGTGTGTGTTTATGTATGGCTGTATACGTGTGTGTTTATGTTGTATGTGTTATACGTGGTGTTCTATGTATGTGTGTATACGTGTGTGTTTTATGTGTATGTGATACGTGTGTGTGTTTATGTATGGTGTATACGTGTGTGTTATGTGTAGTGTTTATACGTGTGGTGTATACGTGTTAGTTTATATGTGTGTGTTATGTATGTGTGATTTACGTGTGATGTATTATGTGTATGTGTATGTGTATACTGTGTGATATGTGTATGTTGTATACGCTGTGTTGTTTATGTATGTGTGTATACGTGTGTGTATATTGTGTATGTTGTATACGTGTGTGTATATGTGTAGTGTATTACGTGTGTGTATATGTGTAAATGTTTAACGATGTGTGTTTATGTAATGTGGTAATACGTGTGTGTTTATGTGCTATGTTGTATACGTGTGGTGTTAATGATCCTGTGTATACATGTGTGTTTATGATGTTGTGTATACGTGCTGTGTTATGTGTATGTGTATATGTGTGTGTTATGTTATGTGTGGTTATACGTGTGTGTTTTATGTATGGGTGTATATGTGTGTGTTTATGTGTATGTGGATACGTGTGTGTTATGTATGGTGTGTATTAACGTTGGTGTGTTTATGTATGTGTGTATATGTGTGTGTTTATGGTATGTGTATACGTGGTTTTTATGTATGTGTGTATACGTGTGTGTTTAGTATGTGTTTATACGGTGTGTGTTTAGTATGTGTGTTATTGTGTGTGTTTATGTTGTATGTGTATACGTGTGTGTTTATGTATGGTGTGTATACGTGTGTGTTTATGTAGTGATGATATGTGATGTGTTTATGTGTATGTGTATACGTGTGTGTTTATGTGTATGTGTATACGTGTGTGTTTATGTATGATGTGTATACGTGTGTGTTTATGTGTATGTTTGTGGAGGGCAGAATAGAAGTTAGAAAGAGGATGAAAATGTAAAAGGCAGAGAGATAAAAGAAAAAAGGAAAGAAGACAGAAATGACAAGTCAGCAACCAGAAGACCACAAGAATAGGAAAAACCGGAGGGTCATGTCGCTAAAGCCAGGAAATTCAGAGAAGGGACCCAAAACTCCTTAATCTGGACTTGGATTAAAAATATTTATATTTAGTAGATTCTTTTTTGTGTGTGTGTGGAATATTCACTAATTACACTTTCCCATTGGAATATTCCTCCTATTTGTTGCAAGACGCAACGCTGCTCCTGCGACCCGTAGTTTCTCTGTAGAGACCCAGAGACCCGGAGTAGTCCGGACGACATCTACAAAGTTCCCGGGTATACTAACGATGGGTTTAAAAAAAAAACAAAAAAAAACTTACCTTAAAATTTACCTTAAAACACAAACTTAATGAGCGTACTTTGATCGAATTATTTTTGAAAAATATGCCATTGATGTACATTATTTTTACACCTATTTACTGTTATAAAGAAATATATATCTATTTATCGAGCGCTGAATAAATATTAAAATGTCGCTCACGTGAACGCCCCGGTGTTGCGATATTTCCATTTAACCAGAGGTGAAAAAAGTAATGAGTCCGTTTTTCCTTTTGGCAATAAAAAAAATAAATAAAAAATGTCTACCCATTTAAATCAAAGTAATATTCCTCCCGAATTCACCTCTGACACCGGGGATGATGACTGCTAATTTGTTTTGGATGATAGGATGGGAATGTTTCTTTCTCTAACGATAAGGGAAGATTTTACATCGTATTTAGTAATGTTTTCTTAAGTGCAGAATAAAAAAAACTATTTAGACTGAATAATGAGCTTCACGATGTGGGTCAGCCGGCACACTAGGGGTTAAAATGAAATTATTATTATTTGAACAGCGTTCTAGAATATGGTGGCGCTATATAAAACAAAATAATTATTGTGGCATGGGTAACTTTATTCATACCGACCTGTAAACTATATTTACTGAATCAGCCCCAGCGTGATGGGTGGGCAGTGCATTTAATTCCCAATTTGGGAAGAAAAGATACAAAATGTGAATTTTCCACACCAAAAAAACCCCCATCCAGTTCAGTAGCTCATATCCTAATAAATAAATGTAGCCAGATTATTATTATTATTATGATTATTATTATTTATTGTTTTATATAGTGCTATCATATTCCATAGCGCTGTGCAATAGGACATAATAAGTAGTATATAACACAATAATTTGTCTGGCAGAAACAGGTTAGGAGGGCCCGGCTCCAAGAGCTTGCAATCTAGAGAGAAGGCAATAAATATGTCGCAAATTGAGTGAGAATAAGTTAGAAGCTTTTTCTTTCTTCTGTTTGGTTCCCAAAACAGATATTTAAATCATCCAACGCAATATAAAATCCCTAAAAATAAAAAGCTACGCTTTGGTCATCGGGGTGAAGGACACATCCGTTTTTTGATGGCTGGTGAGGCGTATGTTATAACCTGACCACACAAGGGGTTAAATCTGAGTTATTTAGGCTGTGCCTGCTTTTAAATTACCATTAATAAAATATGTCCATAATTGTAAGAATTTAACTCTTTACAACTTTTCTCCTATAAATGGATTTTATTAATTCTGCTTCTTTAAACGCTTTGGAACTACTTTCTGAGTGATTCTGGCGTTACCGCAAATAGAATTTTTTTTTTTTTTTCCCCATCGCTTGGTATTCCTGTAATGC
Organism: Spea multiplicata; assembly: GCA_009364415.1. Classification (NCBI taxonomy): domain Eukaryota; kingdom Metazoa; phylum Chordata; class Amphibia; order Anura; family Pelobatidae; genus Spea; species Spea multiplicata. Next base: position 15,598 of record VKOC01032583.1, on the reverse strand, counting down.
ACATGTTTAGGGACTAGTAAATTATTAATTTAATAATGTAATATTTAATTTAATCATTTAATTTATAGTTTTGGGAATCTACCTAAAAATAAATACATAATATAATAATAATAATAATAATAAAATGTATCTGGTCCAAACATTTTTAAGATGCTGGTGAGGAGGTCCATATTGTTTTAATTTTTTTTTAAATTTAATCAGTAATCCTAATGCTGAAGGCAACAGTTTCGGGACAGTCAGACAGTCAGTCTTGATGACTTTTAAGTTAAAAGACTGATTTCAGGAGTGAGTCGGTTTCTAGTAAATGGAACGGTGAAAAGGAAGGGCAACCTAGATTAGAAATATTAGAAGTTCCGGGAGGTCCACTTGGTGGAAGCAAGGAGACACTCGCCATAGTAAATTAGATCACATCGTGCACAGGAACAAAGAAGTGCAAAGAGTCCTCTCTTCTTGCATATTTAGGATAATTAGGGATAATTAGTGGATAATTAAGGAGCACCATCTTCTGCAGAAATAGGGTGTGTAATATGGAAGCCATGTGTGCAACAGAGCCAACTTCCATATTGAAATAAACTATATGGACAAAAGTATTTGGACACCTGCCCATTCCATCAACAGGGACTTTGATGACATCACATTCTAAATACATAGACGTTAATATGAAGTTGGTCCCCTCTTTGCAGCTATAACAGCTTCCACTCTTCTGCAATGGTTTTCCACAAGAGTTTGGAGCTTTTCTGTGGGAATTTTGCCCGTTTATCCAGTAGAGCGTCTGTGAGGTCCGGCACTGATGTTGGACGAGATGCCCGGCTCACGATCTCTGTTCCAGTTAATCCCAAAGGTGTTCGATGGGGTTGAGGTCAGGGCTCTGTGCGGCCGGTCAAGTTCTTCCCCATCAAACTCATCCAACCGCGTCTTTATGGAGCTTGCTTTGTGCGTTGGACGCAGTCATTCTGAAATAGAAAAGTGTCTATCGCGATGGAAGCATCGCATTGTCCATACTAAGACATTCTAGACAATGCCATGATTTCATCTGATTAGAACAGTAACATTCTGCAGTCTCGAATCAGGATAAGGAGATGTTACCTGGCACCATCCTGGGCACGGACCACCCCGATCGCACACGCAATCCCTCTATTCTTTTCTTATATTGTTTAAAATAAAAAAAACAAAAAAAAACCCTTTAAATAGCCTTCAATGTTTTTCTTAAGTAATTACAATGTATGTTCCTTGTGAGACGTCTGGTCTGCGGAAATAGTGCTTCATAACCAGAAATCATTAATAATAAAATAACCAAGAGCATATATGTAATTATTCAAAAGCTGCGTGCAATTAACCAGCCATTTTCCATACGTACGGTAGGACGGTTGCCAGTAAATTACTCTGCTGTGTATTCTCTGTAATAATTGATTGTTATTTTGTTTTTTTCCATTGCGTTCTTGGTACGTAGCAATGCAGGCATAACCAGTTTAATTTATTTTGTCCATGTCTATATCACAATAATTACAGTGAAATAACCAGCAGGATCCTGAACCGATGCCAGAATGTTTTTTTTTATTATTATTTTAGACGAAACGCTTTTAATAAAGCTGTAAAAATGGCGTTCCTTCTCTTACGTTATCTCTTTTTTCCGTCACCACCTTTCCAAACACTAGCCAATCAGCAACAGTCAGCAACTTAACAATGGGGGAGAGATAACTAGGGGAGAGGTTACTTTGTATTGCATTTACATTGCCTATTTTAATATCTAAAAAAATATCTTTTTTTTTTTTTTAGTGTAAAGAACTATAAAATGCAGGATTTGACACAAAAAGGGACATTTCCACTTCAAGGCCAACCATGTATCAGAATGAAATCGAGAGGCAAATGATAAGTTAGGAATATTGAAATTCCGTCATCCGTTCTCCTACCCACTGTCCATGTATTCCGTTACATTCTTTCATTCTTGCATTAAATATTCATTCCTTCTCTTTTCTTTTCTTAAAGTCTTTATAATTCTCTGTTCTTCTTATATACTTGTTGGAATATTATGTTACGCTCCCCCTTCCACCTTCTTTCTCCTGCTTGACTTGCTGCATCGGAACGATGATGTAACTGTTGATCACCATTTTCGAGTGTCCATTATTAATCAACTTGGTGGTGAGCCAGAGGAACGTTGTAGTCACAATCGACTGCTAGAAGATATAGAAAATAACATATTTTTTTGGAAAACAGCCTAGTGTGTATATTCTGCTGTAAAATGCAGGTATATTTTTATATTTATATAATAATACTGCATATACCCTGTCAACCTACAAGCTGCGTCAAGCATCGAGAAAAATGTTTTTTTACCTATATTATACTGAAATATATATAGAAAATATACCTTACAATCCATAACAATTACCTGTAACCAAAAAGAAGCAACCAAATGGTATAGGACCAAAATAATCATTAGCCGTAAATTTACCAAAAAGCTGTTTGGACAAAATGAACTTGCGAAATGTGGTATTCTTTTCCAGATAGGAAGCAAAGAAGAAGGAGATTCTCATTCATCGCAATTCTTAGCATGTTGTGATAGCTGACAGATTTGACCACCCAGTAGATGGACATCATTGAATAAGAGGCTGGGGGGGGGGGGCAGTTTCAGACTGAATAGATGTATTAGGATAAAGACAGCATACAATGAATTAAGCTGGGGGCTAGATGGCCAGTACTGCACTAAAAACTAAACTTATTATTGGACTGTGTGACCTATGCGCACTTCTGGAGAGTAGATGGAGTCTGTTATAGTAGTTACTTGGTGGCCACCATTCGCATAATTATATGGCTTGCTTGGGCTAGGGGCAGGATGGACTTCATTGAACTAAAGGCTAGATGGACTGCATTGGGCCAGAGGCTAGATGGACTGCATTGGGCCAGAGGCTTGATGGACTGCATTGGGCCAGAGGCTAGATGGACTGCATTGGGCCAGAGGCTAGATGGACTGCATTGGGCCAGAGGCTAGATGGACTGCCATTGGGCCAGAGGCTTAGATGGACTGCATTGCGGCCAGAGGCTGGCATGGACTCATTCGGGCCAGAGGCTGGATGGACTGCATTGGGCCAGAGGCTGGATGGATGGCATAAGGCTAGTGGCTGGATCAATGGCATTGGGCTAGAAGATAGATGGGGATGGCATTGGGCTAGTGGTTGGATGGACGGCATTGAGATAGTGTTGGATGGACGGTATTGGGCTGTAGGCTGCATGGACAGTGTTGAGCTAGAGGCTGGATGAACAGCATTTGGCTACGGACTAGATGGGCGGTATTGGGCTAGAGGCTAGAAGGACGGAGTTGGGCTGAAGATTAGATTGACTGCATTGGGTTGGGGCTGGATGGACGGCATTAGGCTAGAGACTAGATGGACGGCATTGGGATAGTAGCAGGATGGACGGTATTGGGCTACAGGCTAGAAGGACTGAGTTGGGCTAGAGGTTAGATTAACTGCATTGGCTTGGGGTTGAATGGACAGCATAGGGCTAGAGACTAGAAGGATGACATTGGGCTAGAGACTGGATGGAGGGTATCGGACTAAAGGCTAGGAGGACGACACTGGGCTGGCATTGGACTGCATTGACGCTACATTGGCTACGTTGTGCAGCATTGTACAAAGTGTAGAGTTTTAGACAAAGACTATGTGTCTTTATTTCCTGTTTTATTTGTTCTTCTTCCATCCAAGGATATTCCTGTCTATATTCATAAATTCTCTACATGCATGGACCCATCTATATATCTCCGGGCATGTGTATGACATGTACGGCCAGCTCTTTAATGCAGTTTATTTGTACATTATTTGCTTGTAACTCTGCATTATTATGCATCTGCCTATACATTTCTAGTCATTTCATTATCAGGACAGACGGATACATCAGCTTTCATGCAACATTAGCCCAGTACACGGGTTTCTACGTTCCTGCATGTTGATGGTTTAGTTAATTATATCCATTTAAGTTTAACCCTAATGACTTTCAAGATACACTTTCACATTAACAGAAACCCATCTAATGTATCTGTTTTATTAATGTATGTATGTTCATGGCTAAAATGGGTTTCAAATGGAGTCCCATTCACAAAAGCATTAAAAAAATATAGTCGTGGGGGGGGCTAGGCAATGTCTAAATGTTGCTTGCTGTTTAAGAATAATCATGGGGTAACATTTTGAAAATGTCTCCTAGACTAAAACAAAGGTATACCATTAACGTTGGTTTACTAAAATGTTACCAATAATTAAATGTTAAATGTCATTGTGTCATTTTTACGTACAGCGGGGTCGTGTTGGCTAAGGCTCTCCTGCATCATGTAAAATTCAGGGGGGTCCAGGTAAAGATGGTCAATGTGGCAGCCCTAGTTAGGATAGATCAAGAAACCTCCAACACAAATCAAGAGCGGAGGGACAACAGGACAATTACCCATCCTGGAGAGAATGAGGCACCTTCAAGAGGACTTCACAGATCGCCATTCGCCAGGAACCCCAATTCTGTCAGGGCCCCTCCTGGGACGAGGCTCTGTTTTGTAGGGTGAAGCTAGATCCGTGGCTAGCGGTGGTGATTTATCATGACGTATTGTGTGACTGGCCTACTTATCGATTAGACATGTGCAAATGAGTCATAAAAAATGTTAGCCCATTGGACAAAGAATTCCATTTCCTGACCATTTGTTTCAGAAGACAAATTTGTTGATGTTGCAAATGGAACCTCTTTATAGGCGTACAGAGGCCCTTTATCACTCCCATCACTCCTGTGTCCCAATGGCCCTTTATCACTCCCATCACTCCTGTGTTCAATGGCCCTTTATCACTCCCATCACTCCTGTGTCCCAATGGCCCCCCCTTTATCACTCCCATCACTCCTGTGTTCCAACGGCCCTTTATCACTCCCATCACTCCTGTGTTCCAATGGCCCTTTATCACTCCCATCACTTGTGTCCAATGCCCTTTTATCACTCCCATCACTCCTGTGTTCCAGTGGCCCTTTATCACTCCCATGACTCCTCTGTTCCAATGGCCCTTTATCACTCCTCTGTTCAATGGCCCTTATCACTCCCATCACTCCTGTGTGGCCCTTTATTCACTCCCACACTCCTGTGTTCCAATGGCCCTTTATCACTCCCATCACTCCTGTGTCCAAGGCCCTTTATCACTCCCATCACTCCGTGTATGGCCCTTTTCACTCCCATCACTCCTGATTCCCAATGGCCCTTTACACCATCACTCCTGTGTCCCAATGGCCCTTATCACTCCCATCACTCCGTGTATGGCCCTTTATCACTCCCATCACTCCTGTTCCAATGGCCCTTCTATCCCATCACTCCTCCCATGGCCTTTATCACTCCTCACTCCTGTGTATGGCCCTTTATCACTCCCATCACTTCCTGCATTCCAATGGCCCTTTATCACTCCCATCACTCCTGTGTCCCAATGCCTTTATCACTCCCATCACTCCTGCATTCCAATGGCCCTTTATCACTCCCATCACTCCTGCATTCCAATGGCACGTTGTGTTTGCTGATCCAAGTTTAAGCTTAAAAGGCTAATTGATCGTTAGAAACCCTTTTGCAATTATGTTACAGCCAGAAATGTCCTTGTTTGCCATAAAAACAGCTGAGTGACCCCAAACCTTTTAACAGTAGTGTATAAATAAATATAGATATCGATATATACATATAAATAGTATTTTTTTGTATTTATGTTTCAGTCTGTAAAATATAAAGGTCTTTAATGGGTTAATTCAGTTTGGATCAATGACCTTTATTGGCCCATCTGGCATATGCCCAGTTATTTGTTTTATTTGTTGGGGGTTTATCCCTCCCCGGCCATCCTGACTGTAAGAGGTGAGCCCTCTTAGAGTGACCCAGCAGCCTGATCCATGCTGAAGGCAGCGTCAAGCCGCGCATGGGCAGCCTTCAAGTGGATTGGATGCAATTTTATTTAGTGATTAATGGAGCAGATTTTATTTACATGTTACCCCGCACTAATCCTGCCAGATTATTGTTATCTGTTTTTCTTTCTGATTACGGAAAAGAAAAAAAATCATTTTTTAAAGGGTTTTATTTATTTTTTTTCCAATCAATTTAACTTCCTTGAAGATTTTACCAGTAGATACGGTTAGAGGCTTTTTTTTTTTATTATTTTTTTTTAAGCTACTCCAGCAATAAAAGAATTAAGGACCATTTTCAGTAAATAATATTTAATCATTTTATTTCATCTAATTTTTCTAATGGCTTCTTCTCACAAGCCCCAATAAGAAATGAATGCAGAGATTTAAGGGTTTTTTTTATGATTATGATTATTATTTACTTACTATAAATAACGTTATGGGGGAGATTAACGGATAACAGAGTAAAAGTTCTGAAAATAAGTACTTTTATTAATTTATGGGTTTTCCACTTGATCTGTACTCACAGAGAAAGCTATGTTCTAAATTGTAGGATCCTCTTGCTGGAATAAGTAAGTGTCATTTTTAATAAATACAAGGAAAATGGAAACTGTGTGCCTTATTTATGTGATTTATCAGAATAATATATAGAGTTCTGAAAGTTTTATTGAAGACATTTAAAAATATTTAAATGGCTTCTTATTAAAGGGATACAAAACCCCTTTAGATCCAGAATCAGTCATAGCAGAAGGTTAAGGGCAGGGGCGGCCCTCAACCAAAAAGCACACCAGGCAAAAAGACCATTTATTGCCCCCAAAATGGACACATCATGTCTTTTTTATACATGTAGACCGGGCCGGCCCAAGACATAATGCCGCCTGGGGCGAAGTTTAAAATGGCGCCGCCCCCCCCGTCAACGCCAGGGGTCATTATCTACCCTTTCTTTCTCTCCCTCCCTCCCTATCAGGGCCGGCCTTAGGGGTGCGCGACCTGTGCGGCTGCACAGGGTGCCATGGCAACAGGGGCGCCTGCCCGGGACTTAAATTAAAACATCGGGTTTTTGTTTAACTTTATTTAACATCCTCCATATTAAATACATTTTTTTTTAATCTTTATTTAACATGGAGGATGTTAAATAAAGTTAAAACAAACAAAAAAACTGATGTTTCAATTTAAGTCACGGGCAGGGGCGCCGAGTGGTCGCTCGTGAAGTTTTGCAGCAACCGCTCGGTGCCCCTCACTCTCCGTGACTCCGTCGAGGTGCCGGCGTTTCGTGCTGAGCGCCAGAATTTTTCCGGCGCTCAGCTGTGAAGCGCGCACCGCGGCAGATCGGGAAGACGGACGCCTCCCGCTCCCACCGCAGGACTCCGGCAACGAGGTAAGTAAGGATAGGGAGAAGGGGCAGAGGAGGGGGCAGTGAGAAGGGGCAGGGGGGGCAGAGAGAAGGGGATGGGGGTCGCCAGAGGAGTAGTCCGCACAGGGCGCCAGAACACTTAAGGCTGGCTCTGCTCCCTATTATCTACCCTGTCCTCCCCCCGTTTGAACTTACCTTTCAGCAGTCCTGCGGCGAGTCTCCCTGCTCTGCCGCGGTGCGCACTGCTTTACTGCTGAGCGCCGGAAATGACGTCATATTCCAGCGCTCAGAATTAAAAGCCGGCACCGAGACCGAGCTAGAGGGCTCGCAGAGGAGAGAGAGGGATGCCCCTCTATCTCCTCCGCTTTAAAAAAAAAAAAGAAAGCGCAATTGCCCCATTGCCCACTCTGCTCCATGGTAGGGCCGGCCCTGCATGTAGATTACCAATGCAGGCACGCATTATGAAGGCTTCCATAGCACCCCTAAAAGGCACTAGACCTTATTGAGGGCATTTCTTAGGGGCATCGGTGGTGCCCCCTTGATCCAAGTCCTCGCACGATCGCAGAAAGGGTAAGTATGAGTATCTGCATGTCTTGGACGACATCAGCATGACTGACGCCTCCCACCTCCATGTTTTGGACGCCATTACTGTTGGCGGAAAAGCTAAAACCAAAATTCTGTATTAATTCACACATTTATTTTTTTTTAAAAATAAAAAAATAAAAATATATAAAAAATATTAAAAAAAAATCTTTAAGCTTAATACCTGGTGAAAAATGAAGGAACACAAACACATAAAACATCATTTTCACAAATTTTTCTTACGTATTTAAACAAATGTGTTTAAATAAGAATACGATTAGAATGGGCATTTCTTGGCGGTACAAAAAAATAAATAAAAAATAAACTTGATTTGTGATATTTAGCCATTAGAGTCACATTAGTATATCTCATATTCTTTATCTCCAAAAGGGACATACATAATTTAGACACTGCGCAGAGAAGGGCTTTTAAACATCATTTACATCGTAAAGTCTGGCAGTAAAAACTAAAGGACCTTTAAATTACTTTGGAGGAAAGAAGTGGATAGAAAGAAAGTACAAGAGGGAGATGTGTTTTAACTAAAGAGAAGTATCAGAAGAAGAGGTCATGTTGGGAGAAGTGGGTGATTGATTGCCATCTTCTTTGTGGAGCTGCTTCCCAGATGAGATGGTTGGACTATTGTTTATAGCTGGATCTTCTAACTATAACCAGGGTTGGGTTTATAATCTGTGTGTTCCAAATACTTATGTGGCAAGTACAACCCTGACAGAAAGCTGGAAGCCAAGTAGAGAAGACAAAGCTGGGACCTGGTCTATTAGAAGGCGACCAGATATAGCCATGGTCCACGTGGAACTTGGTCTACCAGTGGAGCAATTCCATCCTATGGATACCATGTCCGGGGGGGGGAGGGAAGAAATATTTTTTTTTTACCCCAATAATCACCCAGGAGTTGTAGCTCCTGGAAACCCAGTCCAACCGTACCCGCTCACTCCATTCTATATTAAAATCCACTGGGATGAGTAGGGAGGGGGTAGCCCCAAAAATGTAGTCGCTGACTAAGAAGGTCTATCAGTTATTCCCTCTTAGGTCTCCTCTTTTTTTTTTATGACTCCTGAGATTTCTGACGATAGCGTTTAGATTGCAAGCTCTATTGTCGAAAAAAAAAAAACCCATGTTCTAATTATACAGATTAGATTAATCCACGACTGCCCAATAAACTGCAAAAGGAGGGCGAAGTTTAGGCTTATGCGCCGCTCAGGCCTTCAGCAATGTCATTGTTATTATGTAATATATATCACGAGAATATGTAATTAAAAATACGCCAGCACTGAGACAGCAGCAATATTTAACGGTGATACAAGGAAGGATTATTCTAAAGAACGAAACCCAATCTGGCCATAAAATAATAAATGGGAAGGCCGGCACACCACAAAATCAATGCGACTAGACAGGCCGGCCGAGTATATCTGTTGTCCTAGGAAACATGACATATTAACAATCAGGAGCTCGGTGTTATTTGTTACATTGTTTTCTATTGTTTTCCAGTGGTATTTTTGGGTTTAAATGAGGAATAACAATGTTTTTGTCACCCGAAGCTCCTATTACCCATTCCTAGGGCCATTTTTAACAAGAACAAAGGTTTAAGGCTTCACAGCAAGATAACTGGGTAGACTAAATGGCCCAAAATGGCTCGCGTTTGCCATAACATTCTATGTTTCGATATTCTATGTGTGTCACACTCCTAGGAATTGCTGGTGAAGAGGTCTGCGCCGGTGGCTGGATCACACTTTGCAGACCTAGAAGCCGACGGCTCCTAAAAGGGACCCCCAGGTACAGATGCCATAGACCCCTAATGTTATCTTGAGCCTGGGGTAGCTGCCGCTTTTAATTGCCCACTGACCTTAAAGCGCCAGGCCGGTTTTTATCCCCAGTTGGTTCCCGTAGCCCATAATTCCAAACTGGTCTCATTAATTCATTTTTTTTTTTAATTAAATAGCCATTTTTTCAGGCTATTACTTCTGGGGGTGTATTCACTAAACTGATAGCGAGTGAAAGCGAGTTAAATGGTAAGTTAAGCATTTCACCTCCCTCGATTCAGTATACATTATTAAAGGGCCAAGCCTGGCTAGCTCCTGCAAGAAGAGCTGGCCCTTGCATAATGCATAGTTAAATTCAAAGACATTAACTATGCATTATACAGGGCCTGCTCGGATCGCCTTACAGGGAAAGCTCACAGGGGGCTGGTCTTTTGAGCAGAGCCCCTCCTTACCTTTTGTTTCAAATTGCGCGATGCTCTGTTCCTTACGTCCTATCTAACCGTTACACAGCGCTGCGGAATAGGCTAGCGCTACATAAATCGTTAAAAAAAATTAACATATTTAGACAAAATATTCCATTGGCTCTAGAAGAAGACATCTAAATTTTTAAGTTATTGGGTGCCATGTTTTTTTTTTAGTTCCCTATTAAAATCTTGACCAAAAAAAAATAATATGGGGTAAAATCAGACATTTGGGGGGGGGGGGGTGTCTGCATTTGGATGGCGCCACCAATAAAGCCGGTGTCATGGCCATTATCGTCATGATGGTTTTACAAATGAAAGAAACCCCCGGACTTTGACATCTCCTTTAGATACGCAGCCCTCACAAAAGTCACACTGACAAAGCAGTAATCTGGAAATATTATTTTATCGGAGCGTATTGATCGGCCCCGATAGGAAATTATAGGGCAGATCCGTCTTGATTACCAAACGGGTGTCTACTTTGACGACCAGATATGCAGCAGAAACATCTCGTCAAGCCTCCATTACTCTTTCGAAAAAGGTCAACTCAATAGACTTTGTGTTCGCGCCATGACCAGGGGACGGTCGTTTCATCAACACGTTCCGGTCTCCCTGCCTTGTCAGCTCGGTAATAGCATTGCCCGTCTAAGTGTTCTCCTATCCACCGGCAGATGTATAGCGCAAATTAAGGCGAGATGGAGATAGCATCCTTCTGTTTTATTGTTGCAGACGGGAGGCATTGTCAAAACATTTAAGGAACTTACAACGAGAAGAGAGATTGTCTGAACGGTTCAATTTTTTTTTTTTTCTTCAAAGCAAACGAAATAAAAGAACTCTAAGGCTCGATATCTACATTCCTTGGTGGAATTGTTTCTCTATGTTCCGTTCCGATGTCTTTACCCTGGTATATTTGTGCTTAACCCAACCAAATCCGTTTAACGAGGGAACGCAGCAGGCTAAACGTCACGTTACATTCTGTATGTAAAAAAGTAAATTCGGTAAAGATTTGGTAACAGATTGGAATCTTTCGAGGCTATCAAGGACCCTTCTTCAGGCGTATTATTGAAGAGACCTTTAAAGCTTCCAATCTATTAGACGTCAGTTAGCACAATCAGTATTTTTAATCTCTGTTGACTAATGGCAAGTCCATTTTTGGTGAAAGAACCACCTTAAATGCCTTAGAAACGCAGACATCAGGTCTACACCATCTTCTCTTAATATTTGGCTCTTCAAGCTTCACTCAACAGGGTACGCGGATGAATAAGAACATTATTTGGTTCCATGAAGTGTTGAAGCGGTATCAGGTCTTGGTGCTTCTGCTCCCTACGCGGCTAAGTACGGGTTATTAATTGCCCTGCAGTACCCAGCCACACTTAAATGGTTTATAATCATGACTTTGCTTAACCCACCTAATGGATACGCACGCTAAGTGGCAATGAATGAAGTGGAAAATTGTCTGCGACCATGGATTCTAACTTCTTCTTAATGAGATACAGGGCTGGCATCTTCTGTAACAGAGGGCGAAGAATCACAATCTGTTTATATAGGGAAAACTGGCATTTCCGTAGAAAACCATTTTTTCTGCAAGTAGGGGCTTATCTAATATTGTTTTTGATCATAATCAACCCTTTTTGACCACCATGTTAATGTTATGCCCACTTTGGTAATACCCATCCATTTCTGAGCATCCTGTCCATATTGTGTTCATTTTTTATAACGTCCGCCATTTTTTTTTGTTCATGCTGTCTGTATTTAGTCTGGTTTTGGTCTTACTCACAAATTTATACAATCTAGAAGAATCCTACAATGTCTGTGCCTAGAGTGTGCGTCGTGGAACTTCTAACAATAGTGGGTAATTGGGGGCACCAAGGAGATCATTATGGGTGCTAAATATATATATGTCAAGAACCACAGGACTTGAACCATTGACCCTGGGCATGGCAGAACTTCACTTTCGGGTGTCACCAACAGTAGGCTCCTTGATTCCTTGCATTCCTGCCCCCCCATATCGCTGTCAAGTGTGTGTCAGGTTCTTGTCACACCTGTGGCCCGTCAGGTAATTAAGAGCCTTTATAACCAGAGTCCTCCCAGGCTCCCTTGCTGGATCCTTGTTTTCCTGGCTCTGCATTATTGGGGATCCTGTTTTCATTGTGCTGTTTTGACCCCTGGCCTTCGGCTTTGACTTATGTTCCTGTTTTAGCACCTCGCTTGGTTGGGATTCTCCAAATTTTTGACCATTTGCTTGGAAAGAGTATTCTTTGGTTTAATCTCCGGTACAGTGCAACTGTTCCATCCGTGTATGACCTCAGCTTGCCTGACTCCGACCTCATCTGACTCCATTATCATCTGCCAGTTGAAGAAACCTAAAGCGGCCACAGACAGCCGTCTGCAACCAGGCACATCTGAACCATCCTGCCCAGGGCCGGCTGAAGACTTAACGCCGCCTGGGGCGAAGTTTAAAATGCCGCCTGTCCCCCCCCCCGGTTACTTACCTTTAAAGATCCTGAGGCGAGTCTCTGCTCCCTACTTCTGTCCATGGTGCCGTGCTTGTAATGCTGCAGCGGCCGGAAATTGACGCCACTTCCGGCGCTCAGCATTAGAAGTGCGGCACCGTAAGACCGAACCAGGCGAGACTCACCGGTAGAGGAGAGAGAGAGAGGGGCGCCTGAGCGGTGTAAGCGAAACAACTCTGGCGCCTCCTCTTCTCTCTTCCTCCGCTTCAAAAAAAAAAAAGGCTCGGGGCGGCAAAGTGCCGCCCCTTCTAAAGTGCTGCCTGGGGCAATTGCCCCAGTCTGCCCCATTGTAGGGCCGGCCCTGATCCTGCCCCATGCAGGGTTCTGAGCCTCAGCATGTCCCTGCTCAGAAACTCCAGCCTAACCCAGTAACCCCAGTCATCACAGGACCTTCATTAAACCGTCATTAAACCCGTCTATCAGGTTCAAAGATGTTTTCTAATTTCAGGAACTCGGCCCCATGAGCGGCGATGGAGAAGTAAGACGTTCTTTTGGACTTTTACAGTGTTTTTTGGCTTGGCTCTGGCTCTGGCTCATGTTTCCCTACTTCTTATGGCTGTCCAACTACGCAAGCAACACCCATAAAACTTTTCTATATCATCAAACGGGAATTAAAAACAGGCAGAAGAATAACCTGACCGCCGTGAACCCGCATTATCCATGGCGCCCGAGCAATCTTCCGATATTACATTTTCATTTCTTTTTGTTGGTGAATAATTAGTATTCTATTAGGGACCCGGTGGCATGAAAGTAGTCAGAGAACCCCCGATCGCTGTTACATTGTGTGGTTTAAAACCTTTTTACTGTCTGAGCCCTTCCGCTCCCAGCTAAAATACAGCAAAAGGCTAATTTGATTTCTCTTGCTTTACCTGTCTATCTGTGACAGCCCTTTTTTATAAATGTAATTCATTCTACAATTTCCCGTAATCAGAGGGAAGGTGTCCCCTCCGGTTAAAACGAGAGCTTTGTCGGAATGCGGCGCAAATTTGCAAAAGTAATCAGTCTATCTATTCTTCCTTTTAGCTCATAGAGCCGTTAACTAATATGGCAGGTAATCTTTTATTTTTCATTGTTTGTACATATCGGGCTTGATTTTTATTTTTTATTTTTTTTTTTGGCATGGAGAAATTTGAGAATGTTAAAGACCCCCTTACTACTGTCAAAACTTGTCATCCTCATTACCTTAAGGCGGACTTCATCTTTGGTTATTTTAATTTCATAGTTTCCCGAATTTACAGCCGCTGGAAATTGAGTACAAAATCCATTATCGTTTGTATATTTTAATTATGCAAATAAGGCAGCTCAGCTGCAGCAACCGGGTCCGGAAGGGATGCCTTGCTTCATTCTGGGTGATTACAATTTATCCATTCGAGTCACTTTAATTGTAACAAGATAATTGCATTGTTTCATTTGGTTTTAACAAAACAAAGAAGAGACAGGAAGTTTAATGACACAGACGGGGAGTTACACCGTTCCACTCGCGAGTGGCTGACATTTTCAATTTTGAGATCGTTAACCCTGAAATGGAGACACGAGGGGCGAATGCCTAAAGGGTGGGGGGGGACGGCTATCCCAACGAGGGTTTCTCTCATCTACCGTTGATGGCTGAATTCTCCAAGCCCCGACACACAAAGAGTTAACTCACCTGCTGGCCGTGGAAAATGATACATTTCACACCAACGATTCCGAAACAATTCGCTCACCTTTCAGGTATTCATACCATCGGGGTAAAGACGCCTAAAAATGTGCCGCTGATTTTTAACCCCTTAAGGACAATGGGCGGTCCCTAAACCCATTGAAAACAATGCATTTTGAGCCCGTATATGTACGGGCATTGCCATTAAGGGGTTAAGAAAAATAACCAGATGTAAAAGTAATATTTTGGTGAAATTCTTTTTTACTTTTTACATGTTAAAGTTATTATAATGGATACTTTATATACTCCACCCAGATGGTATCCATTTTGCATGGACTCCAATGTATTTGACTGCATGCAAATTGGTGCAGGCATTCATTAGTTATTGGGGTTAGAACATTTGGACTTCAATCTGGTTAAGCTCCTCCCCCAGCCGCCTCTACTGAAACAGGAAGTGTGACCAGGAAGTGTATTGCAGCACACTCAGTTAATCGATGGTCGTCGTAACAGCAGCCAGTTGCTTGTATGCTAGCAAAACATCTTATTCTTATGGCCTACATGGCTGTGGTAAAAGAGTGCTAACGAGTCTTATTGTCCATCTCCATTACCCAAATAATGTCCACACCACTTTGCAAGCAGTAAAACACAATCGAGTCCATGCTAGAGGGGTGATCTTGAGCACCGGGATGTGACGTCTGAGGAACCTGCCCTAAAGACCTTTTTACAATCCTTTGAATTTTGGTATTTGATCACCTGTTATGTTTAAACACTGCAGGGGCGGATTATCGATCTGCCCAACTGCCCTGGCTGTTTGGAAGCACCCAATTGGGGCGCCCAAGTTGCTTGCCGCTGGTTCCTCGTATACGACATCAGTTCTAACATCCATGTGAGCAGTCATCTGTGTTGGGTTTATGGTTATTGGTGATGGAGGTGGCCTTGAAGCTGCAAGGGGTCCGAACAGGCCAAGGAGTGGAGTGGTTTGGGTGAAAACAACCATTCCTGAAGAAGGGTTTCCATATAGGAACTGCAATGGAGGTCTGGAAAACGAAAGGAACCCTTCATGGCTTAGATCTGTAAAATCAATAAAAACTCTGGAAGACAGATTTGGAGAACAGTGAAATTTACTGAATGTATTGTAGGGGGGCTGCGGTCTTTTGGCCATAGGGACCTTCGTCTCATGGATACCCCACACATAGTTCCTCTCTGATCTGATCATCTGTTTAATTCCTGGAAAAGTTGTATTTCATGAATGATATCAGGTGTCAGCGTCACCTGCTGTTAATCGCACTCTCCCCTTGTACATCAGCAAGATGAAGTACCGATATTATGTCAAGTTCTTTGGTGTTCAAAGATCAAGACTAGTCAATTTTTTGAAGAAAAAA